>JAAAKG020032165.1:0-19538 GCA_010014905.2 Druon quercuslanigerum
TTTCAAATTAAAATTTTTTTATAAGAAAACCTTTTATAATCAATAATCCAAATACTTAGTATAAGATTCTAACTTATCGATCAAAATTCAAGTTGGCAGATCCAATATGGTTTCCGAAAATTTCGTAAGTTGCTCAATTTTCATCAAAAATTTTATGGGGGGGGGGGTTGTGGTTTGCTGATTACGAATATGTTATCAGCTTTTTTAAATTCAAGATGGCGGATCGAATATGGCTGCCAAAAATGTCGAAAAATAGTTCAATTTTTATGAAAATTCGTATAAGAGGGTTTTTACGGATCGCTGATTACGATACTGTTATCAGATGTTTAAAATTCAAGATAGTGGATCCAATATGGCTGCCAAAAATTTAAAAGAATTGTTCAATTTTAATGAAATTATGAATGGGGAGGTTATGGGTCGCGTTTCTTGGACGACATATATTATGTGTCGTTGCCCGGCTTTCACAACGAGGAGGTAAACGCAATAAAGAAGGACTCTTCTGTCCTTGAACCACATTTTTTTAAAATTTGAACATTTTTGTTTTGATTCCATTGTTACAGTTTCATGTAATTTACTTATTTTATCCTTTTCATTGCTAGGCGTTAAAATAAATGTTTTAGCTGCTTAGGAATCTCGTTTTTTTTTTAATTGAATATCTTCATGAAATTTGAACAATTTTTTTAAATGTTTGGCAGCCTTATTTTATCCGCCATCTTGAATTTTGAAAACTTGGTAGCAGATTCACAATCAGTGACCCAAAAAACCATCTTGCACTTATTTTTATTAAAATTGATCAAAAATTGTTATTGCAGGAAAAAGTACCGTAAAAATAAAAAAAATTTGAATTCAAGCCGCCATATTTTTTTTGTGCGCTTAGAAGCCTCCATCAATCTTTACAGAAATTAATAATAGATCTTGTTTTGTCGATTTGAAAAATCATTTTAAAGATAGTGTACATCCTTAATCATCCAGAAACAATTTTACCACTGGAAGTTTTCCTTTCGCGAAACTTCCCTGTAGACTGTTGTCCGTCAAAGTTTGACGAAACGATTTCTGCCAGAAATGGCTTGCAATATTTTTTATTTCGCTAATATGAAGAACAAATCTATTTTTAAATGAGCATTGGCATCGACAGGGGTTTTGCTATTTGTGAGAAAAAAAACGAGATCATTCCGTCGAACAAAAGCTGAGTTTTCGCGAGTTTAGTTTAAAAAGTCTTTATTTCGGTACAATGAAAATTTGATATTTTTAATTTTTAGTAAAAAAAACTATCAATTGGATTAAAAAATACTAATATTTTTTGCGCAGTGAATCCAAGTTAGTAATTTTCAGATATTTCCGCGTTTCAGCAAGGCACAGGGTACTTACTGGGAGCGAGTCCGAGCGCTAAGGACATTATGGAATCCAGACGCTCAATTTCAAACCTAAGCTTTTTTAACTAAAAATTAATCAATTTTACAACCTGAAAGTGCAACATTTACAAATTAAGAATGTAAGAAATTAGGAATTTTTTAATTTTAATGGTTAAACATTGGTAAAATATAATATTTTTAACTTCTAAACTTTAAAAAGGAGAAAAGCTAATATATTTGTATTTTTTCATTAAAGATAAAGTCTTATATGAATAATAATCCAAATTTCTCTGAAATTCTTGTTTTGCCTGAAATCTTTGAATATCCTGAATTTCTTCAATATTCAGAATCCCGTGAATTCCTTAATTTATCTGAAATTCTTCCATATTCTAAATTCCTCGAATTCTCTTAGTCCCCTAAGTCTCTTGAATATTCTAAATTCCTGAAATTATTTAAATTCTGTGAATTCCTTTAATCACACAAAGCCTAAACAATAAAATAGAATTCTTTTAATCTTTTGAATTTATTGAATTATGCAAAGGCTCGAAATTCTCGGAAATTTTCTGATTTGCTTGAATATCCTGAATTCCTTTAATTTCTTGAATATCCGCTTAATCCTTAAAAATCCTGAATACTTTGAATATTCGAAATTCGATAATTCCTGAATATCTCTTAGTTCTTAGACTTCTTTAAAATTCTTGATTATTCTGGATTCCTTAAATTCTTTGAATTTCTTGAGTTCCTAGAATATTCTAAAATTCTTGAACATTCTGAATTCCTTGAATTTTCTAAATCTCCAGCATTCCTAATATTCTCTAAAGTTTTTGAATTTCTTGAATTCCTTTACTTCTTCTGAATTTTTCACAATTCTCTGAATTAGTTTATAGTCCTGAGAATTCTCAGAATTTACGAATTCCACGAATTCATGGAATCCCATGAATTTAAGGAATTCAGATGATTGATGAAACTCCAAGAATTAAAGTATTTCACAGAATTTTAATATAATGCATGGAATTAAGGGTATTTTAACGAATTCAGAAAATTTAAACGAATTCAAGGAATTCAGACAATTTCAAGGATGATGAAATAATTTAATAGGATTTGAAGGGGTTTAAAAGAATTCTAAGCAATTTAAAATATTGAAAAAAAATATATAGCACTTGAAGCATGGACAACAATTAAGAGGAATGAATCATTAAAAATTACTAATTTAATACTGATTATATATTGACAATTTTAATATATTTCACATTTTAAAAATTCCGAATGAGCATTAAAACGTGAATATTTTTAACAAATTTTTCCTATTTTTTAATTGCCTTTCCAAATTAACCCTTATGTGCATGCCAGGGTACTCTGGTGCCCACCACAGTAAATTTTTGCATGTAAGTTGAGTCAAAATTAAATTTGCACTTAGGGCCTACGAATCGTCGTTTTTAGCCTAATTCTTAGCAAATGGTGCATTAAGAATTTATTTAGCAATTTTGTTGCAAAAAATATGGATTTCAAAGTATACATATGTCGCGGATTCACCAAGGGTATCCGGGTACTTAGTTACCCACCATATAAGAATTCAACTTTGAGTGAATTATTAATTTCTTATCAAGTTATTTGATTCATGCACGTAACGTTTGTTCAATACTAACAAAATTAGTAATAATTTAATTAATTATGAATTAATTATGCATAACCTTTTGTGTGCTGCAAAACCACGTGCATTATTATGCCTCGTGTTTTGTGTGTTTTCAAGTGTTTTGCGTCTTTGTAACTCAATTTTAATATTTGTTGTAATAAACGGCAAGGATATAATATAAATTACATTTTTATTTTAAAAATATAGAAAAAAATGGGAGTGGACACCCGGGTACCCCGACATCTTTGCAGGAAAAGTAAAACTATGCCTCTCAAATTATTCTTTTTTTAAATGATTGAATTGTACAATTCAAAATTAGAATCATAACGATATTATTTTTTATTTGTATATTATTAGTTGGAAAAGCAATGTTTCTTTTCTTTTAATTGATTAGATATTTTACGATTTGCAACTAAATTAATTTCAAGATTTGTCCATAAAAGTTTTTGCTCTAATCGGATTTCTATAATAGGAAGATTAGGCATTGATGGCATCTTAAAGTGAACTGGAGTATTATGGAACTTAATATAGATTTCGGATTAATTTTTCTTGACTGAAGTTAGATGTTCCAATTTAGATAAAGACTAGCCCGAAAGGAAAATGGCTTACTGGTGTAATAATAATAATGCTTGAAAAATTTTCCTTGCTTAAGATTCCCCATGAAGTTTAAAACTTAAAACATTAGATCCTTCATAAATAGATTATATTAGATTCATAATAATATAATAAAAAATATAATAATAATAAAAATAATCTTTAACAATCTTTATAAAAGATGATAGATACTTTTTAGAATCAGGATAAACAAATGGGCAATAAATGAAAATTTATTATAATCTTCACCATATCTCAAAATCTTCATATTTTAGAACAGGGATATGTCCCAAATCCTAATAAGCCCGTTTTTAAAATGGATTTTAGCAAGAATATACTTCATCTTTAATGCATTAAAGATAGATTATTATTTCCCAAAAATAATGAAAATACATCATGGTTTTTGACATACAGTTTTTAAAAAATGCAAATTAAAATTGATCTTATTTGAATGATCATCGTAATATCCCGTGTAGAAATGCAAATGTGGCGCTGGTCGGGTACCCGACCAGTTGGCCCCACTTTAAGTCGGGGGCTAGTCAGGACTACTGATTAGTGTCCCCGACCAGTTCCGTCACGGTGAATTAGTCGGGGGCTGGCCAGTCGACGACTGTCTCAAAAAAATAGTGTTGTATGTATCTTTATGTAACAATGAAACGACATTCTAGTGAAGTAGAATATAGTTGATATATACACTGTTTTTTGAAGTCTAAAAGTTGAGACTACTTTCTCCGGGACAGTCGCTTATAGTTTTTTTAAATCTTTATTAAAAATTAAATACACCAAACTCTCGCTTTCAGTCAAGTATCGAGGGTTGCCTTCAAATGGCCTGGTACTGACTACTCCCCTGAAAATCTGCGTGAGCCAGCAGTTCTAAGAAGGTGGAGAACGGGGTGACTGAAAGCGAGAGTTTGGTGTAAATGAAAACTACAGTCAAAAATTCAAATTATTTTTATTTTCTGAAAAATACGATTCAAAACACATTTAGCGACAACAATATTTTTGATAAGATACTTTTTGTAATATTTTGTTAAATTTACTTGAAATTTTACCGAATAAATGTGCCATACAAATTTTAACCTCAAAATTCAATTTTTCCATTTTACAAAAAAAAATTTCATATTTTTCGCGGTTTTCTAATTTCTAAATTTTTATTTAAAATATAGAACTATGGCAATAGGTGGGAAGAATTTCTAATTTAAAATATTGAAACTTCTTGCGTGAAGTCAGGGGGATGGCTTTTCTATAAAGGCCTGTAGAATAAATGTGTCAGGAGTTTTGACTAAGGCCGAGTGGCGGCGCTGGCTGTACTTTCAGCCGAAAATTATTAAAATGCATGGGGAAAATACAAATTTAATTTCTTTTAATTGTTAAAATAAATTTTCTGCATATAAAAATATTTTATAGCATATTAAAGATCCAAAAAATTAATATGTACTAATGAAAAGTGAAGAAAACATTATTTTTATGATTAAATACAAATACACTTTTCATAAAGTGCCAATAATAGTTTTACAAAGTAAACATTAAATTTCTATTATTGACTTTAAGTATTGTTAACTGCGAAAATAGTAAATTTTCCCGGAAAACAATTTTTTTTTTTTTGATGAATTTTTTTAAATTCTTATTCAGCCAACTTACATCTCGGCAGAAATTTTTTAAATATTTTTAAAAATCGAAAAAGAGATTTTCAGTCATTATCCAAAAATGATTTCCAAAAACTGGTACGTTAGAACCTCCAAATTCTTAAAATATTGATAATAATTGATATAAAAATTGATGTAAATATCGAAATTGGTTAATTTTTTTTAATGAACCACTTTTTATTTTTTGATAAAACTAAAAATAGCATTTTTTATTTCCTTGTAAGTAAATTTTTGTTTTATCTATAAATGGTGATTTCGATTTTACAGAACGCTATTTGGCTCTCCCTTAAAAATTTCGATTTTGTTTTGGTTATCTAGTTCTCTACTGCAACTCTTCTAATAATAATTTACATATTTTCGATGACACTTTTACTCTACATCACGTTGAAATTAAAATTTTTTTAGTACAGCACTTTTTTGTCAACTATTTTTAAAGTAAACAAAAAAGTTTGTGATCCTTAGAAACAACTATAATGAATTTAAACTGTTTTCAAATTTTTTGATAGCCCTTCAATAAATCATTTTATAATTATTAATTGAAAATTCATGCTACCAATAATTTGCGTTTTTTAACAGAAAAGAAACAGTTTACTTGCATTTTTTGTACTCAATATTTCGTTAAAATAAAAAAAATTCTGATAATTCTAATTTTTTTGTCAATTATTTTTAAAGTAAACAATAAAGATGCAATCTTTAAAAATAATTGTAGTGAATTAAACTGTTTTTTTTTGTTTTCTTAATAATAATTGAAAATTCATATGCTATCAGTAATTTCTTTTTTTTACAGAAAAAAAACAGTTTAACTGCATATTTTCGATGACATTTTTACTGAAATACAAAATTTTTCTTATAGTATAACACTTTCTTCTCAATTATTTTTAAAGTAGACAAAAAAGATGGCGATCTTTAAAAATAATTGTAAGAAACTAAAACTGATTTTAAATTTTTTAATAGCACTTTAACAAATTTTTTTATTAATATGAATTGAAAAACTTGAAAAATAATTAAATTAAAAATACTTACCGTTCCAATAACAAAATATCTCTTCCAAGTATCGGATGCTCCGTAAGAATATCCTCACAACCGAAATGCTTTGCACAAATTACATGACCTGCCTTTAGTTCAAAATTAGCTCTCGAAATAGCTTTATGCCAGATCTTTATTATTTTATTGTCATTTACTACAGTGTAAACTTGCACTTTTTCGGAGCAATTCGCGTAACCAGAATTGCATCCAAAAACAACAGACATATCCCATTATTTTTGTTCATGACAAAAAAACTTGATAAATTGTTAGTCTAAAAGCCTTAAAACTTAATTCTAAAGCAAAAAAAATGGAAAAAGGCCGTTTTTATTATTAAAAAAGTACAAAATCTCACATTTATAACACTTTCCCCATGCATTTTAATTTTTGTTGGCCTAAAAGTACAGGTGGCGCCACCCTCGGCCTTAGTCAACATTTCCGTCACTGTCATTTCAGAGTACCACGGAGCTGCTGTTATCCAACACAATTTCGCATAAAACCCTTTGCCCGTCTCGAACAGCTTTGATACAGTCCTTCAGGTAACGGCGATAGACCGTTTATCAAGGGGGTGGGGAACTGTATGAAAAATTGAAGTCTGACCGATCAAGGGTCGAGGTGACAGCCTGGGGTTTGGCGCTCGCTGAGACTCTCAGGACTTGAACGGAATTAGTAAGCAATGATGAAATTACGCCCTTCGCGAATACGTACCACGGTTCGAACGGGCCGGTCGGGCACCTCCTCAGGAACGAAAGCGACATGCCCGTCGAAGCGCGTCTCGGGAAAGAGATCGAAAGGAGGGTCTCGGACAAGACGGCTTTTAATGATAGCTGTCCTCGCTTAAGGACGACGATACCTCCGAAGTAGGTCGCGAGGAGACCGTGAAGAAGGGGGAAGTGGTGTTCGTCGTGACCGTGGTGTCTCAGGGATGTAAATGACGGTCCCTGGATGACGACATGGCCGGCAAACCGGGAAGTGTTTCGAAGGGGGAGTTTCGAAACCGACCTGTCGGCTAATCCTTAGAGAAGTGGATGGTTTGACTGTAGTAGGGCTACGAGTAGTCCGATCCGGAGAGGCCAATGGAGAAAATGCTAAAGGTATGTCCAGAAATTCCTCAGCCTAATCCTGGTTCGGTTCCGTACCAGTAGCCAGGGGCCTAGTTGGTGCGGTGATACATCCGGGATGCTGGGGATTGAAATTAATAACTCCGGCGGTTGTCGCGGCCTCTAATCTCCGCGCGTAAGCCCGACGTTGATGTTTGCTCGGCCTTTTTAGTCCCATAACCTGTGGAACGTCATTTTGAAATTAGAACTTGATACCAAACTATTTCACGAGGGGTGCACGGTAGGAACGAGAGGAAAATCACGGCGACCTCCTCACCCCAGTGCCAGTTCTAACAGCGAGACCGCTGCCGAACCGTGACGCGTGGGGTAGGGGAGATTCACACAATACAAAACTCAAGCAATTAGAATTCACTAAAGGCAATGCGAACGAGGACACGGATAGTTAAGAGAGGTTTAAAGCACGGAAACGGCATGAATGAGCAGTGTTTAGAAAAAGAAAACAGTAACTATAGACACGGACGTAGATCCGCTCACTACAACGTGAAGCACAAGAGAATAGACATCAAAATATAATTCGAACGAAAATATAAATAGTACAGGGTCATTATAAGGAACACATAATAACATGGGGCGGGGTATGGGGGCGTTACGTTTTCACATGGGTATCGGAAAGAAAGCGACGGGAAATATAGGACCCCTTCCGGCCTTTCCCGCTAGTTCTAATGACGATAGCTGCCACCAAACCGCGACGGTAAAGCGTGGGGGAGGGGGTACAAAAATAATATTCAATAAATGCACAGATCACAGTAAACATATAGACACCAGGAATAATTAATGTCCACACTTAAACAGAACGACGCGGGGGTGGGGTAAGAAAAATAGAATTAAATAAATGCACAGATCACAGTAATTACATAGACTCCAAGGAATGATTAACATCAACATTGAAACAAACGGAAAACAGAAACAAAATTTTGCGAAGGGATATAACCTCTCCGCCTCTCCCTTTGGTTCTAGCGACGCGGTACGCCGTCGAACCGTGACGTTTGAGCTTCGAGGGTGGAGGTACGAGAAGGAAAGCCAATATAATAATTTTTATAGTATAATAAAACGAAGAAGACTAAAAACTCACTTTAACGTGCAGATAACTATATTTAATAGAAGTAAAAGAGAACCCTTCCAATGTATACAGTAATTCAGGATGCTTCCGATGCGCAAGGAGATCGAGAGAACAGTCCAGCAGGTCTGTCCCTTACAAGATCGTACGGCCACTGACTTGGGTGCGTAGCAACGCAGGCTGCTCCCCGTCCGAGGGCCTGTCGGCACAGAGAGAGGATAGGTTGAGAGGAAGGACCTAGTGGGGAAAAACCACCCGCTTCCACCCACCGTCTCTCTATCCGTCTGGCGCTCAAATATAACTTAACTCAAAATTAAATCTGACAAGGTCCCTAAAATTAAAGAATTAAGAATAAAATAAAAATACATATATTTAAAGTCTGAATACTAAATGCCGGCTCGCTAAAACCAATCAAAGTCAGCATTGGTATCCCTTCATTTCTACCAAAACACCTGTCTATAAATTGCAGTAATTAATACAGTGTAATTTTACTTTTCGCATACGGATTTCTACGAGCGAAGCATAGTTTCACTTAAGTATAAACAAGCTAATAATAAATATAACTATAAAATATACTAAAAAATATAAAATTAAAAAATTATAAAAACTATAAAAACAATTAGGAAATAACTGCCTAATCAACTTTTATGTCAAGAAGTTATAGAAAGCTTAAGCAGTTAAAATAGACTAATTATTTGGTACTTAATCAAGAATTAAAGTAACTGAAATTAAATATACCTACAGAATTCCTATATACGTATAAGCTAACTGAAAATATTTTAGTATTTAATTGAGTCTAATTTCGACCGAGCTCGTTTCCTTTCCGTTTTTGTAATTAAGAAAATGGTTGTTCCCTTGAATATAATCAAACCTTCTGATGCCCTTCTCCCTTTCTTTATGAGATTAATTTGCGCTTCTTATTTGGAGCATTTAGAGACGAAAAATCAATTGCTCGTTTGACCAAAACCGGTTATAGGTGGAAATGCGGTAGAAAAGGGGAAAAGCGAGAAGAGAGAAAGCCTTGCCCCTGAGTTAGAATGAGGGCGAGCGAAAGAGGAAAACGAGAGAAGAGAAAATGAACATAAAAGTGCCGGAATGTCGATGCCGAGACATCGAGAAAGAAAGAAAAGAGTTAGGTAGCTGAACCTTTTCCAGGCGACAAACTCAAGCACGTCTGCCTACCATATGTTAGTTTTATGGCATTCGTCGTCCGGTTCCATGGTTTTAGAAATCGATAGACGAAACAAGGATCATGCAGACAATGGATTGGAATGCGAGTAAAATCGCCTGAAGTCGACTCTATCAGACTTCCGTTAAGAAATTCTCGACTAGTAATACGAGTCGAATCCATTTTCCGTTAGAGGCCTTGGGAGGATAACAGCTTTATTATCGGCATCCAGAATAATCCCTTTTAAAATCATTTTGTCTTAAATGCTTTATTTTTAAAAATAATTTTCTTTCCTAATATCTGCACATAAACACAAAATACGTCGCACTCAACGTTTCATTGACCGTTAGGTGTTTTGCAACTTTAATGCCTATTGACAAGTTTAGAAATGGCAGAAATAAAAAAATAGCGTTTGAATGCCCCATCACGCTTAGAGCGCGCTCTGAGCACTAATATCGGAAACAACCAGAATTGATCCCGCTTACTTTGCAATCCCCGACGATAAATACAAAGAGTTATAGAGGGGAGCGGATATTCATTCCCTAAAATATATCGCACGATATCATTTATTTAGTTTTTTAAAACATCAGACAGGCGGAACCTGAATAAAATTATTCAACAGTTTAATTTTATATTGTCTAATTTAAAAATAGGAGACTCCGCCGAAATCGGATGCCTTCTAATCTAAAATAAAATATAAATAATAAGAGTGACTTACCAGGAATATGGGTCTCTTCTGATCTGAAAAAATAATAGAGATGATGAGAAGGACTTCCACGATATTGGGTCCTTAGTGCAATACTGTGCATCAAAGTGGATACTACGGATAAGTTATCGTAACGGAAATAACTGCGCAGTTGCATGCGCACTTCTCACTTCTCGTGCACGTTCAGTTAGCAGACAGAAAAATTTGTTAGTAGGAAATTAGGTAGAATTAAAAATAAAGTTTTGCTGTCAATTTTATTAAAAAGACATTCTTTTTAATTACAAATTTAATTTTTGTGTCCAAAATTCGTCCTTCTAGGTTAAAAATTTAAATAGTTTCATAGATAATTAGCCTATTTTCTAAATATCATGTTTTAATGCTGAAAGGTCAAACTAAAATCCTATTTATGTGAAAATTCACTATTTTTCAAAAATTTGTATTTTTATTTAAAAAATTTATCTGTTTTACTAGAAATTGCATCTTTATTCAATTGAAATGAAACGGTGTGGTTTAAAGCTCAAGAATTTTGTTTCAAAGTCTTTTTTTTCTTCCTTAAAAATTCAACTGTTTTGTTGAAAATTCATATTTTTGGGTAAAAAACGCAACTATTCTCATACAAAATTTCTTTCCCATTTAAAACTTATATTTTTATGCCGAAAAGTCAAACTAAACTCTTTTTTGGACTTGTCTTTCTGATCGAAAAATTCATCTAATTTAACAGAGATGACGCATTGATTGAATAAAAATGCTGTTTTTATAAAAATTCAACCATTTCTTTGGAAAAGTTGTCCTTTTTTATTAAAACTTCAACTGTTTCCTTAAATAATCGTAAGTTTGGGTTAAAAATTAAAGCATAATTTAGTAGAAGATATGCTTCTTCTTTTTGAAAACTTATATATAAAAATTAAATTGTTTTTTAATTTTTGTTTTTTACTTAAAAATTTATCTCTGTTAGTAGAAAATTCATCTTTCTTGGAAAAAATGCTACTCTTTGCTTAAAAGTTAATCTTCTCTCTGTTTGAGGATTCAACTTTTATTTTGAAAAAGTTGGTCCAATGTTTTCGTGTTGTTTATGATTCACCGGTTGGGAAAGTAGAAATTTCATCTTTGGTTAATTACAACTTAATTGTATTTATTTAACCATTCACATCTCTTTTATTTAGTTATGACATAATGTGTTTTTCTTCAAGTTTTGCTCTGGGCAAAGGTTATCGCAAAATCTGGTAAGTTTTCGAACCTGGCTAATTTCACTGACGTTCTAATTCTGCGAGAAATTTTTAATCTTTAACACGCGTTGACAAAAAGCGAAGTCAAGCAAAAACAGTAGTAAAAACCATTTCTTCTCATTTAGAAAATCCTAAAACGTCGAATTTTGATGAAATCGACGATGCTAAATGATTGTGATGGTATAATTTTCTATGAAGGACACTATCGACAAGAATATCGTCGTTATCTCTCGTATATGTGAGATAACGTCTCCTCATGTATATATTTGTATTCTTATGAAATGAAATATTTCTTAGATACAGTTCTTAATCAAATTATTTTCTGTATTAATCATCAGTTTTTTCTCCACTTTGCAAAAATGAAGACCTCATGTACTTTCGTTCTTAATTTGGCGGCCATATTAAACTTTATTGGTGAATATAATAATATAATATATCCATAATACTTATTATAAATAAAATATTTAATAGATCTACTTGCCAGGCCTGTGGAAAGACCTTCAAGTCCCCGTTTGCAGCTTTTAATCATATAGTAGCCATTTGTGTATTTACACTTTAAAAACCAGAGTCTTATTTTTGAACGGTATATTTTTTTATGATATTATTTTGAATGCAAAACGTAAACGATTCCGGAACACCATCAGGGATCTCGCTTTAGTACGAGTTGAGATCACGTCAAAAATTATGACGTCATACATATACGTGGCCATTACATATATACGAACATGAAAAACAGCAATTAATAATGTCCCTCTTCTTGTCGTTGGTGCATAAATACACTATTAGGATTACCATAATCCCACGCGAAAAAATTCTAGGAAAAGCGTTCTGCGGAACTCCATATGGAAATTATAAAAGCAATTCTGCAAACTAATTTTGAACTACGTTTGACATACCTATCTTTCTGGATCAAAAAGGTGTTAAAGTTGGGAAATTCACCTTGATGAATGTAAAGATGACTTAGTACTACAAACTAATTACTTGACACCAGAAAAGTTCACCTTCATTATCATTTTTCCCCCAAGAAACCATTAGTACTGGATATTTTATGGTAATTTACAATAAATATCGAAAAACAATTTCAAAACTATCTATTTGTTTTTAATGATTTCAACTAAAACTATTCGTCCTAGCGTAAGGTTGTTCTAAGCAAATTTGCTGATATAATTAAGGCTAAAAATTTTTGTATGTAAAACGTGTTTGTAGTTTGTGCCTCTGGCTTTTTTCATATCCTGAATTGTTTGACATAAAATATTAACTTTTATGTGTTTTTTCGGATTTAGAACATGCTATAACTTCAGAATTTTTTTATTGCGGTAAATTTGTTGTGTTCTTTTTACGAACAAAACAAAAAATACGCATCCTATAAAAAAATGATTAACAACAAATGTGTACATATTTTTTGGGCAAAAAACTTCCGTCTCATTTCTTTTGTAGCATATGTTTCTTGTCTAAAAACTTATTTTTTTATTTTTTAATATCGTTTTTGTTGTTGTATCTTGCATCGTTTGGCAGTAAAATGGAATTTTTCATTTTTTTTGCGGTCATAATAATTCGGCATTTTGTAAATGCTATAACTCCAGTATATTTTTTTTTTAATTGAAAAAAGTCATTATAATAATTTTTAGTCTTTTTGAGTACTGCAAGCAGCTGTAAATAGAAGTTCTAAATCTAAAAAAAGTTGTCACAAAAATTAGCAAAATGCGCTCATTATTGAAATTTTTTATCAAAAATCACTAGCTAACAAACTTAACCTGTAATTTAAGACAGCCAAACAAACTAAAAATATGCAAACAATCGCACGCATACAAGCACTTTCGTAAAAACACATTTTTCGCATTTGCCGGTTCTCAAAACAAGGAAATTTGACAAAACCGGGAAGAACAGTAAAATTTTACACAAATCTAGCACCCTCTCTGATGAGAATGTAAAATGAAAATAAATCCTTTGTTTCTCCTTGCAGAAAACAGTTCACAGTTCGACGGGAATCCTAATAGCGAACGCGATTCTGGCCCTTCTTCTTCTGGCATAAAGAATACGCCTGACCGTACTTGTAAAGAGGAACCTATTTTTCATGATAGGTCAAGGTCTCCTGCTAGCAGACGTCCTTCTCTTACTCCACTTGGATATTCACTCGAAGAACTTGGACATATTCGGCTCATTCCCCGCACAAACGACAGCCTTAGATTCGAATTTCGAAAATACATTTTTCCATCTGACATGCATATTAGTTGGAGAGAAGATGGAACCCACGTCATTCCCGTGAAACCTCAAGAATATATTGTATTATCAACATCCGACGGTGACGTTTTGGCAATATTAGCGAATAGCGGGAGTTTGTCTGGAATATGTAGGCCAGAAAGACGTTATCCGAGATTGAAAATAAACATGATAAGTCGCACAGTCAATTACTTGACCCCTGATGAAATCAGGGATTGTCCAGTGGGCAGAAATCGCCCAATATTCCCAAAGAATTTTGTGAAAGTTTTTTCAAATTATAATTCGCTACAGTTCTCATATAATTCTTATGGCGAACGTACTCCTGTTTCTTTTCCTTCTGCCAGACCAATTTCACCTAACCGAGCTTCTTCTCAGGAGCCCCCTCATGAAGCCAGGTCCAGCTCTCCTCCGGGTAGGCCTCCTTCTCATAGAATACTTGGACATCCACTTGCAAAACTTGGATATATGCGGCTCATTCCACTAAAAAATCCGAATCGGCAATTTGAATTTCGAAGATACGTTTTTCCTACTACTAAAGGAATTCTCTTAATGCTACGACCTGGTAAATATATTCCCGTGCCAACTCGAGAACATATTGTATTATCAACTTCGAATGGTGACGCTTTTGCGATACTAGAGTATACTGGGATTCTTCGTGGAACATATAAATATAATAAGGATAATACATGTAAGTACATGAGAGTCAGAATAAATATCATAAATGGAGAAGTTGCTCATATGACTGAATTTGAAATGAACGAATGTCATGTAGGCAAATCTTACCCAATAACCTCACGTTGGTTTGAACAGATTTTTTCAAATGAAGATTCTCTACAGTGTGTGTATCATTAATTCAAGGAGAAGAAAATCAAATAAGGTATTCTTTGTTAACTGTAGTCGAAAAAATAAAAATAAAATATTACAATCCCAAATTATCATGGTTATCAAAACTTATTTTCTTTTATTTTTTGCTAATATCAATAAGGTCTTTTAATTTTTATTCCTTTGGGTAATGCAAATGCTGAGTTCACGATTTTTAGTTTTTAGACTTACAATAGAAGACGGCAAAATTGTAACCAATTGATACATAATTTTTTTCATAATTAAAATTTAAACATTGTAAAAAATAAGTTAATAAAATGTAGTTATCCCATTGACTTCTTAACGTTGCAGATAGCTGTACGTTATGAAACCATTACAGAAGTAAAAAATACAAATACACAAATTACAGATCTTACGAATATAAACAAAATTATTGCAACGCGACATAATTATGGTTTTAAAGAAGTTCTTTTTAGAAAGTTTAAAAGGAAGAGAAAAATTCGAATTCTTTTTTATTTTAAAAACAGTTAATTAAATGCTTTTCTCAAATTTTAAGATTTAGTTTGCGAAATTTCATGAAGTAAATTCCGTTTAATGTCAAAAATTTAAATATTGAACAAATTGATTAAAAAGATTAACTTTCGAAACGATTTACACAAAAAAGAAAAAAATCGTATACATTATGTAACCGGTATCCAGATTTGAAATATCCATACACTTTTGAAGGTTATTAATTACTTCTGTTTTTTAACCAATTCGTTTAAAAATAAGCATTATTATTGCGTTAACACTAACAAAATGCTTTTTTTATTCAAAATAACAATATTTTTCAAATACCTTCAATTTCTTGGATAAGGTAATCTTTGTTCTTTGAACATTTAAATATCTTCGTTGTGTGGTAAGTAATACTACATGTGCATTGATATTAAAAAATATCGTGTTTTTCTAGTTTCAACGATCTTTTTCTCAAGAAAAACGATTTGAAAAGGACACAGATCGGTGTTGAAGCCAGTCATCATCTAATTGTTTATAACAATGGGTCGAGCGTGGAAAGACCATGGGTGAAGGTTGGCCCAATCTTAAACCACGCATATGCCAGGCTTATCCCACGCTAATCCCAGGCTAATCCACATTTATTCCATGTTACGCAGTGTCGACCCATGATTCACTCATTGAAAATTTTACACGCTGCTAATTTTGAATAAGCGCGCAGTATATAATTGGCAAGCCGAATTAGAAGCATTGATCCCGCTTTTTTTTCACAGCAAAAAAAATCCCGACTGTTTTCCTAGAAATTGACGAGAAGTTCGTCGAACATTAAATGCCTCCTCACGTCACGCGGGTTCTCTCTGTGAACGAGAAGTGTGCGAAGGAGAATTGGATTTAGTGTGCACGAGGGCAAGGCCGTCGAGACCAGATTAGAAACTGGTTCTTCGTGATATTCACGAAGCCAATATAAATCTAAATATTAGTCTCCAAAAGTGTAGTCCAGCTGCTGACGCATCGCAATGAAGACGAGCTTTCTTGTTGGGAGCGGTTATTTAACCACTCACCCCGATTGTGGCCCCACTCCGGTGCTACCAGTGCTACACATGCGCTTCGCTTCTGGAGGCACATTGCATTGGTGATTTATGGACATGCGATACGTTACGTGCTTCAAAACGGAACTCCTCATCTGCTCCCTTTTTTTAAAATGGGATTTAAACCCAGTAGCTTTTGAAGTTGCTAGTGCCAAGAAACGTCTAAATTGTGCGTTACAGTTCAAAGGGGCGATGTACTTGTGTCAACCTGGTACGTTACATGGGACCGAAAAAATCGGCGATGGGATCGCGTGTGTACAATCAGCCAGAAATTTCACGTCACAATCCCGAAGCATTGTTGCCGGAAGAAAGTTCGTAACACTTGTCGACGTATTATGATTCCAACGCGCGTGGTTAACTTCTGTGCATGAGGGGCGAGCTCGTAAGGCACTCAGATGCGTGACTGAGTGACAGTTGCCAACGATTGTTTGTCTGAAAACAACAAATATAAAAAAAAACTAATTGTAAACTATAGGCTGTCGCATCAGCACAATCGGCGCAAGCTGTGGATCCTAAATGAAAACTCCTTTATTGGGCCCAGGTACAAGATTCGAATATTCGGTTCCGATTCATTAATGCTACAAATAGTATTAGGCTGCCCAGCAACGGAAGTTTTATAAAACGATAAAAAATGTTGTCTTATGAGGCTCCGCGGAAAAAAAGATGGTCGATTGATTATTCGATTTCTGGAAAGGATTAAAGAAATCGGTTAACATGGCTCGGGCATGTTGAGACAATGAAGGATAGACGACTAACGAAACAAGTATATCAAGGTAAAGTAAATGGCAGCGTACCCAGAGGCAGACCGCGGAAAGAATGTTTAGAATGTGTAAATAAGACCCTAGTTAGAAGGAACATAAGAAGCCATAGAAACGCGAGAGCCTGCATGAACAAATAAGTAAGTTAATAAGAAGAGTGTTAGTAGAGTGAATGACGTCTGGAACAAAAGACCTTATATACTAATGGACCCAAGTGGGGAACCTCACATGACGACTTTGTGAGGATCTTCACTTGGGATGATAGCTAGAGAGATTGATCAGCAACCTGGGTCGGAGCAGTGTTGCGGAATGAACGTGTGAAACGGCTTGATGATGTAATAATAATAATAATAATAATAATAATAAAATTGAAAAGCTACGGGGCAAACTGAATGTTATGCAGCCAAAGGATGTCTCATTACCAAGTATATCAAAAGGGCCGATTTGTCTTAATATTAATACAGCATCTAAACAAATGAAACCTAGTCATACCGAAAAAGCTTTAGAAATTTATTTTATTTGCATGGAAGAGAATTTATTCAAATTATCTCTGTAAATTATACACTGTTAAAGATGTTCGGAAAATTCCGATACATTTATGATTCTAAATTAACTGAAATTTACAAAATTAGGTTGCTGAAAACGAAATTCAGTAACTTTTATAGTAAATTTACTAAATTTTTATTTAATTTCGGAAGCGGTTTCTGAAACCTACGAATATTTTCCTAAAAATCCTAAATGGTAATAGAAATATAAGTTATCGTAACGTAAAGAAGTATGCAGTTGCATGCACACTGCTCGCTTCTCGAGCACCAGCTGTTATCAGACAAAAAAATTTGTTAGTCGTAAATTAGACAGGGAGAAAAATAAAATTTTGGGATCAATTTTATTGAAAAGACATTTGTTTTGATTCAAATTTTAATTTTTGTGTTTAAAATTCGTCCTTTAAGGTTAAAAGTTTATATAGTTTCATAGATAGTTGGCTTATTTTCTAAGTATCATATTTTGATGCTAAAGGTCAAACTACAATCATTTTTTGGTTAAAAGTTCACTATTTTTCGAAAATTTGTATTTTTATTTTAAAAATTCATCTGTTTTACTAGAAATTGCATCTTTATTCAATAAAAATGAAACGGTGTGGTTTAAAATTCAAGAAAACTCAAACTAAAATCTTTTTTGGATTTGTCTTTTTGATCGAAAAATTCATTTAATTTAGTAGAAATGACGCCTTTTTTGAATAAAATGCTATTCTTTGCTTAAAAGTTCATCTTTTCTCTATTTGAGGACTTAACATACGAATTTTATTTATAAAAAATAAAATAATATTTTGTATCAATTTTGTAAGAAAATTTATGTCTAAACATTTCATGTATACACATGTTTTATATTAAGATTAATAAAGCGAAAAAAAAAATTTTAACCTCTTTTAATTTTCAGTTACAGTAACTGAAAATTCCTAAACTATAACGGAATTTTCTAAAACATGTGACTGGAGTTTTAGGCAGTTACGTTTATTAAAAATTAGGTTACTGTTTAGGAAAATTTAGAAACGGTTTCTGCATAAAGCTTTACTGACGCGTTTCTGAAAATTCCTACAGAAATTTCTAACAGTGTAGTTTAGAAATTTTTAGCATCGTGTTTGCGCTTTTTTAAAATAGAGTAGATTAGAAAATAATTATCAAGACCCAAAAGTAATAGAATGATTTAAAATGATTGTTTAAAGTCCACGAAAAATTCAGAAGACGTGCTCGACATTTCAGGAATGTAAAAAAAGTGAAATTTAGAAACATTTAAAAACTCTGAAAATATAGTAAAAAAAGTTATTAAGCACGGGTAAAGAAGCTGCATTTCTAACGCTTCCAAATTGATTGTACTTTTTAGGATTATTGATACATATATTCACATATAGATTATAGGAAGACGTAATTTTAGCCGAGCGGAACATAGTTTCTGCACTTTGTTGTCAGAAAATTTTGTTAGATTATTTTCTTTGGAAAGTAAATGTTTGATTATCCATGGAAAATAGCACTACCCGCGACTAGTTTTTTCAACGAAGAAATAAAGAGGTCGATGAAGTTGGAAAATTTTTACTTTTGTTGAATCATGTTAACAGGGAAAAAGAACAAGGGAAAGGCGGAAATAGGGAAAACGTAAAAAGGGTAAAAGGAACAGAGAAAGGATTAAAATTAAAACGGAAAAGGGCTAATTTCACTGATGTTCTAATTCTGCGAGAAATTTTCAATGTTAACACGCGTTGACAAAAAGCGAAGCCAAGCAAAAACAGTAGTAAAAACCATTGTTTCTCATTCAGAAAATCCTAAAACGTCGAATTTTGATGAAATCGACGTGTTTCAATGTTTATGTAAAACCAATTCCTTACATTTGAGAAAAAAATTTGGTCACTCTAATGATCATAATAAGAAATGTGAAATCGTATAATTTTCTACGAAGGAAACTATCGACAAAGCAACGTCGTTATCTCTCGTATATTTGAGATAACGTCTCCTAATGTATATATTTGTATTCTGATTATGGAATGGAATATTTCTTAGGCACAGTTTTTAATCAAATTCTTCTTCTTATCAATAATTAGTTTTTTCTCCACTTTGCGAAAATGAGGATGTTCTATCCT
>JAAAKG020032176.1:0-19538 GCA_010014905.2 Druon quercuslanigerum
TAAAATATAAATTTTTAAAAAAGATCAATTATAATCCAAAAATATATTCGTAGACTTTTCAACCAAAAAATAGTAAGATTTTCTTATTGGATTATATTAATTAAATATCGTTTATATCATTTATGTAGAAAAAATTGATGAGAATAAGGATTAAAACTTTATCTAAAGAAAAAACTACAGTTTTTCAAGTCAAAAATGAAAATTTTTCACTTATTTTGTTTATCTAATTTTCAATCTATGGCCTTTTTAAATTTCTTAAAAATGTAGTTAAAAAGAATATCATTTCTTATTAAAAGGTTGCACCTTTTTTTCTACGTGGAAAAATAATTGTCTAGTCTTTCTCCTTTTTATGAAAAAATAATCCTATTTCTCCTTTATTGAGCACTTTTTGCTCTTTGATCCTTAAATTGACAAAATGTTACTTTGGCTCGATATTATTAAAAATGTTTAAATTTTTCTTAAAATCTCTCGACACCTTTGGAAATCATTTTTAAGAATATTGGTAATATGTTTAAAAACGTAGAAATAATCCCTTTAAGAAGTCTAAAGGTTTCTAAAAATTCCTTGCAATTTAGAAACATCCCTGAAATATTATGAGGTTCTATAAAATCCATTGGAATTATTTTTTATTCCTATTAGTTTATTTCAATCGTTGAAGTCTATAGAAATCTTTTGAAATAAAATTTAAATTGTTCCTTAAAATTGTGTAGAGATCTCTTGAAATCCTTTAAAATTCATTTCTAAAAAAAATTAATAAAAATAAGTCGAAGTTATTTGCAATTCTTTTAATATAAATTAAAATCAACTAATTTAATTAAGTTCTCTAAAAAACGTTCCAATCCTTAGAAATTAATGAAATCCTTGGAGATTTAATAAAATCCTCTAGATCTTGTGAAAATCCCTTGAAATATTTTAAGTCGCTACGAATTCCTTGAAATTTAATTTATTTCAAAGTTTATTACAAATCTTTAAAAATCAAGTTCAAAACCTTGAAAATCCTAACAAATCTTTATAATTCCTTGAAATTGATTTAATTAGCAGACATTCTTTGGAAATATTTTTAAATGCATTTAAATCTTTGAAATCTGTGAAATTCCATAGAAATACCTTGAAATCTGTTGTATTCCTTTGCAATCTTCGAAATTTGTAGAATTAATTTTAAATCTATCTAAACCTAAATCTTTCTATCTATAAAATTATTCTAAAAAATATTGTAAATTGTTTAAATTCCTTTAAAGTGCTTTGTCGGAAATCGTCCACTACATATTATAGTTCACACTGTCATTGTTATAAACATAGTTCATAAACTAAAATACATTTTATTGTATTATGCAGATTTGCAGATTGATTTGTTTTTACTATTTTATATCAAAGT
Source organism: Druon quercuslanigerum (assembly GCA_010014905.2). Classification (NCBI taxonomy): domain Eukaryota; kingdom Metazoa; phylum Arthropoda; class Insecta; order Hymenoptera; family Cynipidae; genus Druon; species Druon quercuslanigerum. The sequence continues at coordinate 1,376 of JAAAKG020032176.1, forward strand.
AAGAAATAACTAATCTTTTTTGCATGATATACAAAAAGACACTTTTGCTTATGACATCTCTTCATATCAACAACACCTGTCAATATTCAACAATGCTTTGCAATTGTGCATCATTTTTAGTATTTTAACGCAGTGACGAAAAAAAAGAATAAATATTGTCCGAAAATACACAAAAATTTATCTTTTGTTTGACAAATTTGTTTATAATGATAAAGGTTATTATTTGTCAACAAATATGTATAGTTCTTAAATTTGTATAAATCCATGACATTCTGAAGTAAAGTGCAAAAGAATACCACATTTATCTGAAAAAGTACTATTTTATTAATGAAAGCTTTTTCAAAACCTTCAAAATCCTACAGAATTCTTTGAAATTCCTTGAAATTTATTTAATCATCAGAAAGTCCTTGCAATCCGTTAAAAGAGCTTAAAATCTTTCGAATCTTTGAAAATCGATTGAAGTCCTTCGTTTGAATGAAGGAGGAATTTGTCATCGTGCATGTGAACGCCAACTGATCTTTTACACCTAGAAGGCGCAGAATTGATGAGAAAAAATTAATTAATGTTTCTCGTTAATTAATCTCATCGAAGAGTCAGCTGCACTGACATGTTTGCAAATCTAAACTGCATATCTATCTATCGGATTGAGAAATCGATCGGCCTTGTAGCGAGCATGATAATTATGAATATGTTATAAATATGAGAGCGCAAGTGATTGTAAAGTGGAAATGTGCTTGTGTGCATGCTTCTTGTTCCCTTGAAGAATTGCAACTGCAATTGCAACTGTCTTGAGCTCAGACTCCGACCGTTATCTCTTTGGAGGCTCGCCTCCGTCTTTGGTTCCGAACATGCCTTGTCCGCGCAAATCCTCGGATCCGCTATGCTAATTCCCCTAGGCTAATTACTGTATTTAAAAGTGATTTTTCCCGAACCCTTCGACTACATTCATTTAATTTATGAAAATAATCGTGTCAATGCAATATCGTAACGAGGCATAATACATTAATACATTAATACATTAATACATTCAGCCGTTGCACAACAACTGCGGATTAATTTCCTTCTTTTTTTCTTTTATCGCCTGCACCTTCATGTCGGTTATGGATATCGCAGAATTATCAAGTGAGAGTCAATTTATCACTTTGTGTTTCTTCTGTCTCATTAAAAGCTTATCATTCTTTATGCCGTCCCTTGCGACAAAATATTATGGGAAAATCAGTATGCAGGGTGTCTGGTAGGGTGACCACAGAAAACACTTGGTTTTCTGGAGAGAGAATGGAAAATAATGGTAGTTCATGGGATTGTAGAAGGAAGCTTTTTAAAAAAAGATTTTTAAGCAATGTTTATAAGTGGCTGATCGTCTTTACATTTTTAAATTGTAAAAGTTTACAATTTCTGTGAGTGATGAGTAAAAGTTGAAACAAGGCTCTTTTGATTATTGTAACTCTATAACAGATTTAGGTATTTAGAAATATCTCGTCGAGTTTTTAACCACATGTGGCTGAAGTTTTATAAAGTTATCGTTCCTTAATTTTCAAATAATTGTTAATGAAAAGTTAGCCACACATTTAAGTAAACTTTTAACCATGCTATTAAAATTCTAACTACATGTTTTTTGAAATTTCAGTAACATAAACAAAATTTTATACCTTTATTAATGTCACTTTTCTTACAATAAATTAACTCATGGGATTTCAAAGCTATTCAAATATTTTAAGATGAAGTTAAGGTTTTATTATATTTTTAAAGAATTCACAAGATTTTATAACATTTCCGAGGATTTCAATGATTCTAAGGGACTGTACAACATTTTTAGTGGATTTTAAAGGATTTTAAATATTTTAGGGAATTTTAAAAGATTCCTAGAAATTTGTAATTGATTTTTAATAATTTTAAGGGATTTCAAAACGATTATAATATTTTATTTTCGAGAAAACCTTGTTAAAATTGAAAGTTCCTACTTAATCTCTGGGTAATAAGAAATACGGATAGAGATAAGAATAATCAGAAGATGATAAATACTAATCAAGACTTACTCTTTTCCCTATTCCCCTTTTTTTTCTTTTTCAAAAAATTTATCTTTTCCCCTGTTTTTTAAAAACTTCCACAAATTCTCATTTTTCTCTCAAATGCGAACTAAGTTAATAGAACTCATAATCGAAAATTCTAGAATTATATTTTTGTTTAAGAATTCATCTCTTTTAGTAACTGTCTTATTGAAAATTTATCTTTTTTGGTTGAAAATTCGTCTGTTAGGGTATAGAATTCATCCCTTAATAAAAAATCCTTTTTTTTAAACTTTACATTGTGGTTGCAAATTTAACTCTTCTGTTAAAAATACGTCTTTTTGGATTACAAATTCATCTTTTTTATTAAAAAATGCAACTCTTTATTGTTAATTGAAAAGTCTATTTGTATTATATTTATGGTTCAGAATTCATCTTTTTTGGTTCAAAATTTAACTGTCTTGTTAAAAATTATATTTGTTGGTTCGAAAAATCAACTTTGACATTCATCTTTTTGGATAGAAAATTTTTCCTCTTAAATTCCAAATTCATCTTTTGGCAATGAATAATGTTTTTTTTGGTTGCAACTTAATTATTTTTAATTAAGAAATAGACTATTTTATTTTTGGTTTAGAATTAATATCTTTTGTTTGAAAATTTATAATTTTTTGAAAATTAAACTAATTGATTGAATGTTGAACTGCTTTGTAAAAAACATGTTTCGATTTAACATCAATATTTTGGATTAAAGATTCATATTTTTGGTTAAAAATTTTGGTATTTTATTGAAAATTTATTTCAATGTTGTTTAGAAATGTATCTTTTTTTAGTTAACAATCAAATATTTGGTTGAAAATTTGTCTTTTCAAATTGAAAATTCAACTATTTGATTGGATTCTTTATTTTTGTTGTTGTTAAGAATTAACTTTTTAAACTGGCAATGTAACTCTTTCATTTTAGGTTGAAAACTGCTATTTATATTTGAAATCTCTTTTATTGGTAATAATTAAAGTATTTGGTGCAAAATATATATATTTTGTAAAAAATTAAATTTTTTTGGGTTAAAAATTTAATCTATTAAATGAAAATTAATTTTTAGTCGCTGAGTATTTAACTATATGGTTAAAGATTCGTATTTTTTGGTTTAGCTTAGCTTTTTTATTAAAATTTTAAATCTTTACATTATTTAATTCATTTTTTAAAATGAAAATTTACCTTTTACATTTTTTGTTAAAAATGAATCTTTCTTAATTGAAAATATTTAATTGCAAATTCATATATTTTGCTAAAAATTCCTCCTTTTTGGTAGAAAATTAAGATTTTTGATGCAAAAATAATATTTTTGGGTCTAGAAATATTATTTTAAAAATTCTTTTCATTTTTTTATTGATAGTTCGTTTTTTTGGTTTTAAATTCATCTTTTTTCTAAGAAACTAAGCTTTTTTGGTGAGAGTTCATCCTTTCGGATTTAGAGGTTAAATATTCTCTAAAAAAATTCCACTTTTTAGTTTGAAAAGTCAACCGTATTCTTGATTTTTTTTTTGTATTTACACTTCATCCCTTTAAAAAAAAATCTTTTTGGTTGAAAATTCAAAATGTTAACTATTTGTTTAAAATTTTCTATAATCAGTAACACAAACAAAATTTTATACTTCTATAAATTTTTAAAGATTTCACACGATTTTATAACATTTCCGAGGATTTAAATGATTCTAAGGGCCTGTATAATATTTTTAGTGAATTTTAAGGTATTTATTTTTTCACGAAAACTGAGGTATTTCGAAGGATTTTAAAGGATTTTAAATATTTTACGGAATTTCAAAAGATTTCTAGAAATGTGTAATTGATTTTTAACAATTTTCAGGGGATTTCAAAACGATTACAATATTTTAGTATAAAGAATTTTCCAGGCTTTCAGGAAATATCGCCAGATCTCATAGATAGATTTTTCAAGAATGTATTCAAGAGTTATAAAATTAGTTTTTTGAATTCACTCTGAACTTGTATTAATTTCTTCTGAATTAATTTTAATTCTTTAGAATTTTATTAATTCAATTGATTTGTGTTTACCAAAATAGTTTGAATGGAATTCAAAGACTTTTAAATATTTTAGGGTATTTTAAAACATTCCAAGGCATTTTAAAAACATTTAAACAATTTAAAATGAATTCGTAATAATTTATCTCGAATTCTTTTGAATTCTTCTGAATTTTATGAAATTCACTCAATTCTACTCAATTCAAACGATTTTTAAAGGAATTTTGTTTAATTCATATTAAAGTCATTAAAACTCATCTTAAATTCCTAGGCATTTCATCAAATTCTTTTGGATCCTTTCTAATTTTTCTTATCTTATTTTAAACCTACTTAATTTAACGAATGTTTTCACATTTTGGATTGGATATTAATATAAAGAATTTTCAGGTTTTTGGAATTCACTCGGAATTTTGATTAATTTATCCTGAATTCATTTTAATTCTTTGGAATTTTCTTTTTTTAATTGATAAAATAATTAAAGGATTTAAAATATTTTAAGGTAAATTTTGTTTAATTCCTTGATATTTTCAAGAACTTTAGGACATTTTGAAAGATTACTAGAAATATTTATTTACCACAATAGTTTGAAGAGATTACAAAGACTTTTGAATATTTTAGGTTATTTTAAAAGATCTCAAGGCATTTTAAAGACATTTAAACCATTTAAAATTAATTCATAATAATTTATCTTGAATTTTTTTGAATTCTTCTGAATTCTATAAAATTCACTCAATTCTACTCAATTCAATGGATTTTTAAAGAAATTTTGTTTTATTAATTTCAAAGACTTTTAGATATTTTAGGATATTTGAAAAGATTCTAAGGTATTCTAAAGACATTTAAATAATTTCAAATAATTTGTATTAATTTATCTCGAATTCCTTTCAATTCTTTTGAATTCTTTTATATCCACTCAGTTCTTCTCAATGCAATGGATTTTAAAAAAGTTTCTGTTTAATTTATATTAAAGTCATTAAAACTCATCTTTAATTCTTAGGAATTTCATTAAATTCTTTTAAATCCTTTTTATTTTTCTTATCTCATTTCAAACCTACTTAATTTTCTTAATTATGTCACATTTTTTGATTGGGTATTAATATAAAGAATATTTTAGGTTTCTGGAATTCTTTAAATTCTTTGAAATTTTCGTAATTTAGTTGATAAAATCGTCAAAGGATTTGAAATATTTAAGGTAAATTTTGTTTAATTCCTTAGCATTTTTAAGAACTTTAGGGTAATTTAAAAAATGACCAGAAATTTTTATTTATCACAATAGTTTTAAGAGTTTCAAAGACTTTTAAATATTTTCGGATATTTTGAAAGATTCCGAGATATATTTAAGTAATTTAAACCATTTCAAGCCAATTCTTATTAATTTATCTCTAATTCTTTTCAATTCTTTTGAATTCTTTTAAATTAAATAAATTCTTCTCAATTCAATGGATTTTAAAAAAGGAATTTCATGAAATTCTTTTGAATCCTCTTTCATTTTTCTTACCTCGTTTCAAACTTACTCAATTTACTTAATGTTTTCACATTTTTGGATTGGATATTAATATAAAGATTTTTCCAGGCTTTCAGGTTTTTGGAATTCACTTTGAATTTTTAATAATTTATCCTGAATTCATTTTAATTGTTTAGAATTTCCTTAATTCAATTGATAAAATCATAAAAGTATTTGAAATATTTTAAGGTATATTTTGTTTAATTCCTTGGAATTTTCAAGAACTTTAGGGCAATTTAAAAGATCACCAGAAATTTTTATTTACCACAATGGTTTGAAGGGATTTCAAAGACTTTTAATTATTTTAGGGTATTTGAAAAGATTCCAAGAAATTTTAAAGACATTTAAACAATTTCAAACGAATTCGTAATAATTTATTTCATATTCTTTTGAATTCTTTTGAATTCTTTTGAATTCTTTTGAATTCTTTTGAATTCTTTTGAATTCCTTTGAATTCTTTTGAATTCTTTTGAATTCTTTTGAATTCCTTTGAATTCTTTTGAATTCTTTTGAATTCTTTTGAATTCTAGGAAATTCACTCAATGCTACTCTATTCAATGGATTTTTAAAGAAATTTTGTTTCATTCATATTAAAGTCATTAAAACTCATCTTTAATTCTTGGGAATTTCATCAAATTCTTTTGAATCCTCTTTAATTTTTCTTATCTCGTGTTAAACCTACTCAATTTAATGAATATTTTTACATTTTTGGATTGCCTTCAATTACCTTTATTGCTTATTAAATTTAGCTTCATTTTCTAAATGAATTTCATCGAACTATTCTCATTTCCCTTAAATTATTCTAAATTACCTCAAATTTTGCTGAAATCAAAGGAAATTTTTTTGATTTTCAATTATTATTTCAATTCGTTTCAATTATGGAATATGGATTTTTTAATTTTTAAAAAAAAGTTTTTATTTGAATGATCCTGAAGTCTTTACACCTCGTCTTAATTCTTAGGCATACCTTTAACTTCCTTTGAATTGACTTGAATTTTTCTAAGCTCATTTCAAAATTTCTAAATTCAACGAAGTTTTTACATATAATAAAAAAAATTATATTCTTCAATCTTTATGAATTCTTCTTTATCTTAAATTTCTCTAAATTCCTTTTAAATTTACGGAAATCAATAGATTTTTTCATTAAAAAATTTTTGTCTGAATCCATTTGAATTATTTGCAGTTCTCTGAATTTCTCAAGAAATTCTTGGAAAATGACGGTAGTTCATGGGATTGTAGAAAGAAGGTTTAAAAAAATATATAAATTAAAAATTATTTATACGTGGCTCATCATTTTTAAATTAAATTTAAATGAAAAATTGTATGCAATAAACTTGAACTTTTAACATCTTCAAAATCCTTTAATGTTTTTTTTTCCTCATATTTCATCAAATTGTTGAAATCCTGTGAAATGCCTTAAAATAATTTGAAATCCTAAGTAATCTTAAAAATCGCTTCAATTTTTATTAAAATCTATGAAAATCCTTTGAAATTTCTTAAAATCTCTCGATATTTTTGGAAATATTTTTAAATGAATTAAAATCTTTAAAATCTAAAATCTATAGAAATCTCTTAAAATCTGGTGTATTCCTTTGCAATCTTTGAAATTTGTAGAATTAATTTTAAATCTATCTATATCATAAGGAATTTTATTATAAACATTATTTAAAAAAATTATAAATATTGTCCACAAACACACCATAGTTGGTCTTTTGTTTAAAGAATTTGTTTATAATGATAAATTTTATTTATTTTTATAATCACATGACATTCTGAATTAAAGTGCAAAAGAATAACAGAAAGGAGTCAGAAGTCAGGTTATGCATGACATTTTTCAATTGACCTTTTCCCGTAACGATTCTGCCTCAATTTTTCTTTTTGTATTTCTTTATAAAAATTAGGGTTATCCTATTTTGACAAATATTTCAAACTGTTTTAGCTTCTAGAATGGTTTGTATCGATAATTTTACATATATCATGAATTTTCACAATTATTTCTTGCACTAGGCACAAATTGTTTACTTAATTTGTTTATAACACATAAGTTGATTATTATAATTATTATATAATTGGATCTATTTTCTTTGGATATAATAAATTAATTATACTTAAAAAATAATAAAAAAAGGTTTCTGATCAATTGTTATTATAAGATGCACCTTTTGTGAATAATGAGTGCAGGGAAATAACACGCGTAAGTCTTACTAGCATTTTCCATACCATTATAAACAAACAAAATTATTTTTAATTTGTTTAAAGCTCGCCTAATTTTTATGATATATTAAATCTTGTCACTGTTTCAATAAAAAAAACATTTTGAATAAAATTTTTTGATTATGATTCCATGTATGAATCCACAATGTTCTTCGACAGCTGATTGGAAATTCTTAAAATATGCATATTTTATTCTTACCAGAAAAGTGTCTGAACAAAATTAAAAACTTTTATAAAGTATAAAATAAACGACAAATGGCTAATAATATTCAGATGATGAAATTGTTATCTGTAAAATATTCTAACTTTAACAAGGTGTGTAATTCTTTCCCCACTTGATCAACAATGATCAATGTTAGGACTACACAAATTTTTCTATGCACTTCGTACTGGTTTTTCCTAAATAACTATTCGAAATATGAATGAATATTCGAAATGAAAATAAGATATCTTGAAACTAGTGATCTAAGAATAGAAGAACGATGTGGCATTAATTGTTTTAAGTAAAAAATAAGAGACGCTTATCTTGTGCGTGAAAATGCCATAATAGTGATGATGATGAGTACTCATTGGTATCTTCGGAAAAGTACAAGTCCTCCGACTTATAGGGGCTTTTGTTGACCCAAGTCCTGCGAGGGTTAAATCGTTTATCCATTAAACGATTAAACCATCACGGGGATAACCACCTCGTGATGTAAGACTTGACATAGTCATCGTTCATTTATCCAGGCGGTATAGAGTACTTGGCCCACTTTTAATCACGCGATGAATTATTGCTAAACGCGCTAATCCGTGCCAACTACATTACTCGATTCGCATACAAGACTATTGGATTCCAGAAGTTCAGATATGAAATAATTACACAGAAAAAATTACGTTTTCATTATTTTTTTTTAGTTCATTTTTTTGACAAGATCTGAACCCAAGATTTTGAACCCATGACAAGTTCGATGTAAAAAATTAGCATCTACAGAGAAAAAAAAAATTTGATTTTGAAGAAAGAAGTATTATTCCGGAGGATGGGTACCGTCCCGTATGCACTAAGACCCCCAAAGATGAAAACCTTTTATTGTTTAAATTGCATTTGTTTAAACAAATTATAAAAAAGTGGTTTTTTCTATCCGGACAATTTTTTTTAGAAAATATGGCTTATTTTAAGAAGAAAAGGTTTCTAGTAACTTTTTTTTAAAATGCATATTTCAAAAGTTATGAATTTTTAAAGGTCGAAAATTTGACGTTTTTTACTAACTTTCACTGTTGATAATTTTTGATCTACTGAACATTTCTGAAAATTTCAAAAACATATGTATTCTCTAAAACTTATTCTACAAATTGATATTGTTTTTTACTACGGCAGGTCTTTGAAAATTGTATTTTTTGCGAACAACAATAGGGCTTTTTCACTGCGCGCCTCGCTGAGCACGCTTCGGTGAACCTGACTATATCGTCATTTTTTATGGTTAATTTTTCTATCTTTTCTCAAGGTATTGTGAAACTTGCCGCAGATTATATAAATTATGTCAAATATTTATTTACATAAGTACATTTGACAGGAGACTATGTATATTTATTTCTACACTTTTTGTCTTTCTGGCATGCACAAAAAGAAATACATTTAGCTTCATACTTTACAAATTCAAATTTTGATTTAAAAGAAAACCATTCACGGTTTCATAAACTTCGAAAAACAATTATTATCTTCACGCAGTTAATAAAAAAAATACACCTAATAAATATTATGACTATTGTCATAAATTTATAATAATTGCATTAATTATTATAGCAATTATAATAATTACGATATTAATAGTTAATTTAACTGTTGTGAATTACTTTACAGTCATCAAGACAACAATGCAATAAAAAAATTATCGATGTCTTTCGAAAAGCATACTTTGTCAATCATTAAAAAAGCCTTATTGTTGATCGCAAAAAGTACATACGTTTTTGAAATTTTCAGAAATGTTCGGCAGATCAAAAATTATCAACAGTAAAAGTTAGTAAAAAATGTCAAATTTTTGACCTTTAAAAATTCATAACTTTTGATTTTGTTTTAATCAGGGTGTTTAATCAAATTCTACAAAAAAATTCCCTGACAATTTCAGGTTTTTTCCAGGTATTTTAAACTTTTCCAGGTACAATTGTTCGCGAGTTTATTATAGATTATGTCCCTTATTATTTTATAGGAATTTAATTAATATTACAAGATATTCTCAAATATTTTAGCAGGAATTGATTAAATAAATAAATAAATAAATAATGCTAAAAACATAATCCATAATTTACATAAAACTTTAATAAAATTTTATTTTATCGGCTTATACTTAAAATGTATTGTATATTTAGGTGAAATATTGTGAGTAAAATATTAAAAATTAATTTGAACTGCTTGAAATTCCTAACTTTTCATGTAGAAATCTATATTTTTAACCAACAGGATTAATTTCCTACCAAAAAGACGATTTCAGTTTAAACAATTATTTTTCTGCAAAAAAAATAGATTTATTTTTTCAACCAAAAAGATTAATTAATTACTAAAATGATAAATAGTTAATTGCAATACTTGAATTTTCAAACGGGAAAATGAATTTCTTAGCGAGATTTTTAAATTAAATATATGAATTTTTAACAAAAAAATTAAATTATCAATTTAAGAAGACCCATTCTTAACTAAATAGTTAATTTTTTCACTAAATTAATAAATTTTTAACTAAAATGATCAATCTTTATCTCGAATAAATGAATTTTAAACAAAAAGATGAATTTTTGACAAAAGATTTAAATTTTGAATCAAGCATTTTTATTTTTAATAAAAATGATGAATTTTCAACTAAAATTATGAATCATCAACTTAAATAGTTGAATTTGCAACCAAAAACATGAATTTTCAACTAAACTGATAAGTCTCATTAAATTTCCAATAAAAAGTATTATTTTCAGCCCAGAATATTGATTTCTGCCAAAAAAGTCCAAAGTTTACACTAAAGATAATAATTCTTCAACCAAAATTAAATAGTTATATTTTCAGTAAAAGATAAATTTTCAATGAAAAAAAAAATAAAATAAATTTTCAAACAAACAGTTAAAGTTGAAACTGGAATAGTTGAATTTGCAGTAAAAAAATAATAATTTTCAGCCAAAGAAAAAAGGAATTTTTGACAAAAGAGTAACTGTCCACCAATTAAATAAATCTTTATTCAAAAGAGATGAATTTTGAACAAAAAATGTATTAGTTAATTATTAGTATTAATTAGTTAGTAAAAAATGTAATAAATAAAGAAAATTTAAACTTTTAGTAAAAAATAACGGAATTCAACCAAATTGATTACAAACAAAAGAACGTGTTATTTAATTTAATATTGCAGTTTATAAAAAATTAACTACCCTCTTTAAAAAATTCCCTGAATTAAAAAAAATTCCCTGACATTTCCAGGTTTTTCCAGGTATATAAAAATTGAGTTTTAAATAATATTCCGATGGTTAATTTTTAGGATAAATATATTTTGAAAATTTTTATCTCTGTAATTATAGTTAGGTTACCTATATCAATTTTACGATACAAAGTTGAAATTTTTTCACCTAGAACGATGCAAAAAGGGCATGGATTTATATAATACTATTTTTAAATTATTATTTTAATTATTTTTGCGACAGATTAGTGTGTAAGTTAAAATTAATGGTGTTATTTTGTCCACCAAGGTAATTATTTAATTAAATTTTGATGTTATAGTTTTCCTGCAGGAAAAATTACTCGCCACATAATTTTCGGAAGAAGTGAGTAAATTAAAAAAAAATCTATAATAATAAAAAATATGCATAACGACTAGATTATTCTTTTTTGGTTGTAAATTAATTTTCTTGGCCTAAACGTTAAATAATTTGTTTAAAGATTCGTCCCTTAGGTTTAAAACTTCAGCTTTGAAAAAAAAAACATATTGTTTTGTTAAGCATACAAATTTGATTGAAAATAAATTTTGTTGTTGAAAAATTTATATCTTTGGGTTGAAAATTCGACTCCTTTCTAGAAAATTCTCATTTTTTGAAATTTATTTGTGAAAAATACACTTTCTTAGTTCAGGATTCATCATTCATCATACTTGGTTGAAAGTTAAAACAGTTTCTTAAAAATTTGTTTTGTTAGTTCAAGATCCATCTCCTTGTTTGAAAATTGACTATTATATTTTAACTTTGAATCAAGAAAGATTTTAGTTTAATTTTCAACACCAAAATGTCAATTTTCAAATGCAAATCTTCATATCTTAATCTTGCAACATTTTTAACATAAAATTTTTTATAAATAAAATAATAAAATTTTAGATTAAAATATTTTTTTTTGAATATACATCATTGTCAGTTATTTAAAGTGCTTCTTATAGAAAATTTCAACATTTTTTGAGTCCAGAAAACTAAAAAAAGCTTGACGGGTTCCTGAGATATGAATAATAATGTCGAAGTGTATTTGCTACAGGAATATGCCGGCGCAACCAGCAAGGCGGGTGTCATATCTCGGAAACCCTTAAAGATTTTTTAAGTTTCTTGAGCTTAAATTAAAGATAAATTTTTACTTCATAAATTCTATCTGATATATATATATATATACATATATATAATGCAATAATAATAATAATATACCATGCCCAAGGTAATGTACCTGTTAACGATCTTCCTTCTGCCTTTGAGCTCTTTGAAGGTCCTTAGGTCATTTCCTGTGGTTGAAATTCATTTCCGCTTTTCCTAATCAAAAGCCACATGTAAAAGAATGATTCCAGTTTAGGGATCTTTGTTCTCCTTTGACATCGGACAATAGAAAGTTAGTTCAGGAAATTGCAAGGGAGGAGGAAAGATCAAACTCAGGTCAAATTATTTGGGTTCGGCAAATTGAGCTTAGACATAAAAGTTTTTATTTTATTGAACATGTTCTTCAAAATGTATCAAAAACTTAAACTATAAAATTATTCCGAATTAATAATAACAATAATCTTCGAGATCATTCATAAACTCATAGTCCACATTGAAACTCTGGCGGCTTTTTCTATTATTCCAATGTGAGAGTATATTGGTATTAAAATTAAAATGATTAAATTTTAAAAACAGTAATGAATAATTTGTGATTTATTTTAAAGTAATTATTAACGCTTTATATTTGAATTTATTTATTTTAAAAGTTCTGAATTCGATACAATAAAAAGAGAACAATAAAAGAAAAAATAAATTTTGTTGTACACTTCTAAAACTGTTTATTTTCTGATACCTAGGAACTAAATTTTTTGTACTTAAAAAACTAATTATGCTTTTAATTATTTTATTACTATTAGTGATGGGCCGTTTAAAGGAGAGAATATTGCGTTTACTGAAAATAATTAAAAACATAAAAAATGGTTTATTTAAAAAGTTTTGTTTCAACTAAACTTTCGTTCTTTTTTGCTTTCTACGGATTTTGTTAAATATACACGTATCAATTTTTTGAATAAATTTTTTACAGGCTCAAGTAAATTGCGATCCAATTTAAAAGAAATTATAAAAAATAACTATATCTGATAATAGCTTATGTATTATTATAAATGTAATTTATGTAGAAAAAACTTTTCCTAATTTCAAAAACGAAAATTTCGAGTAAACAATTTTTTTCTGTTTAAATTTTTGAATAAAAATTAAAAAATACTATTTAAAATTTTTTAAATATCCTCGATGTTTCTTTTCGGGACTACTAGGCACTGAAAATTGAATTATTTGAAAATGATCAAAAATATTGAGCATTCGAAACTTAACGTAAATAGAATAATTTTAAAAACTGAAATCATAGCGATATTTTCTTATATTTTTAAAATTTATAGTTTTAAGAATGAATAATAATTTTAAATGAGTGTTAAAAATTGAACGATATAAAATTAAGAAAATAAAAATGGTGTCTTTTAAAACCAAAATCGATCACTGTTGAATTGTAATTTCAGAATTCTAAATATTCATGTTAAATGCTAAATTTTTAATTTTTCCCTTTCAGAAGTTTTCATTTTGCAATAAAAATTGAAAGGGTATAATTTTGAAAAGTATAATTAACATATTAAAAATGTGTAAATTTTTAACAAATTAAATTTATCTAAAATAATTGAAATTTTGCAGGGTCTGTGTATAAAAACTGTTTAGTATCAAAATTCATGGTGAATGAATATTTTTTTCATCTTAAATTCAGTTTGGATTCGTTTAATTTACGACATTCCGTAGTAGAAATATTTTAATTTTTAATGTTTTCCATTTAAAATTACTTTATATTTGAACGTTTTTTATAATAATTAAAGTTTAGAGGTTTATATTTAAAAATATTTCCATTTTAAAGGGTAAAAGTGAATTGTAATGCAATAACTTCAGAAACTTTGAATTTGACATATTCTGTTTAGTTTTGAGTTTCAAATTGGCAAATATTAATCTGTTCGAATTGAAAATTATTTAAATTCAAAAGTTTTCCATTCTAAATTATCCAACTGAAAACGCTTTTAATTAGAAATAATACAATTTAAAATGATCCGATTTTCAATCATTAATTCTCTATCAATTATTAAATATTAAGTAGTCATATTCTCAAAAGATTTTTCTTTAATCTTTTAATATTGAGATTCTTTAAATTTTTTATTTCGTTCAATTTTCATAGCTTCGAATGAGGTAATTTACACTTTAATTTCCTTTTAAACAAAATTGTGCTATATTTAAAATTATAATCTTATGTTTTTTAATTTTGAGTGCTTCTGATTTTTTAAAATTTTAATTTCCAAAAAATTACATTTTAAATGTATTTTTAGAAATGATGTACGTTTGATTTCTTTGTATTTAGTTTGAAATATTGTCCTTTTTCTAAAGTAGTTGTCTTGGAAACGTTTCCAGGTCAAAATCCTCTAATCTGTTTTTTTTTTAAATTTAAATACTTGGAATTCGAAATTATCGATTATTGTTTCAAGCGTTTTTGAAAATGCATATTTAAGAATTTCTTTATTAACGGATTTTTAATGTTAAGAAATAAAAATCGAGAGACGTAAACGCGCACACGCGTTCGTTTTTATTTAGGAAAATAAAAGTAGAACTGAAAATTTTTATTCTGAACAACAAGTTAAAATAAGAATATAATAATATAATGAATATATATATTTTAGTAATAAAATAATTTCTTAATACAGTAGTTTGTCTGGACTTTGTTCTATCTTAGTTAATATATGTTCGATGGATAAAAAATATTTTATGTGCAAAATTTTGACTGTTATTTATATTTTATGTTTTCAGAATGGTTACCCAGCACGGCGTCGTTCACTCGTAGACGATGCTCGTTTTGAAACTTTAGTTGTGAAACAAACAAAGCAAAGTGTGCTTGAGGAGGCTAGACAAAGGGCCAATGGTAAGATCCAGAATGAGTCAATATTACTATTAAATATTACTATTAATAAAATTTATATATATGCTTTACACTTCGCATGAGAAGTTAAAACTTGATAAAATACATACTGAAAAAATGTATATTTGGGCCAACTATTTGATTTGTAAAGACACTCTTATTTTATTAGTTGGGACAATCATTTTCTTACTTGCTCGTACAAATTTAATAGTTACTTTAACTAATGGAATTTTTGTGTTAGCTAATAAAATGGTAGTACCAACTAATACATTAGCAGTTTCAACTAATACAATAACAGTACCCTAGGTTACAAACTAAATAATTGGTCCAGCTACCCATTTTTAGAGCAGTAAACCTCCTGTATGACAACACGATGTAATCAGATTACGAGTGGTTCTATTGCATGAATATTTTTATATAATTATTGTTTTTTTGAATTTTATTTTTATGTTATGATTTGTATTCGATGTTGCATGACGATTTTATTTTTATTTGAAAATTAGACACTATTTCCGACTCGGCTAGCGTACGTGACCAGGAACCCCAAACTCAAGTTGAGGATGAACCCTATGCTTCATCCAGCGATGATGATCAGTCGGAATCACTTAGTTGTGCGGCTAAGGAAAGTGGTAAGTAAAAAATATTATTTTCAATGTTTATTATTTTTTATTCTGTAATTTTTTATTTGCATGTGCACGATTGTTAATTGTATCGTTCGTAAATTTTAGAAGCGAAAGCTGAGGCCTCATCCTCAGACGGTGAAGGAAAACCAGGAGATGATGATGGTAAGTTCTTGATTTTATCATAATACTTAGATAAATCAAGATAATAGAAAATAATTGTTCCCTTTTTATTATTTATTTTTATTTACATTGTTAATAAAGTTGAATGAAAAAAGCGTAAAAATTAAAAATTGAATTAATACAACCTAATAAGAAAACCCAACTATTTTTTCGGGGAAGAGTTAATTCTTATTAAATTAAAAAGTCCAGTATGTATTATATTTCTGGTTCAAGTTTCATCTTTGTTGTAAAAATTCTACCACTTGATTAAAAATTGAACTATTTTTTGTAATTTTTTTTCTTGAAAAATCAATTTTTGAACTGCAAATTTAACTATTCCGTTTTGGAGTGAAAATGTTTCACTTTTAATTTAAAGTTCATCTTTTTGGTTTAAACTTATTTTTTTTCTGAAAATTATCCTTTTTTTTAAATTATATTTTTAGGTTGAATATTCAAATTTTTTGTTGAAAGGTTATGTATGTTGTCGTTCATTTGACTTTTTAGTAAGAAAAAATCTTCTTGTTTGGAAATTCCACTGATTGGTTGAAAGTTGATCTAATTTGTAAAAAATTCGGTTGATAAGTTATAGATCTATCTCTTTCGTCAAAAATTAATCTATTTTGTTAATTTTTTTTTAATAGTTTTTCAAGCTGTAGATTCAACCATTAAATTTTTTCTGTTATTTATTTCATAATTAATCTTTTTTGGATGAAATTTAACTATTTGAAACCAAATTAACTTTTGTGTAAAAAATTTATGTTTCTTGATTCAAAATTCAAGTCTTTTGTTAAAGATTCTTCTTTTTGGGTTAAAAATCCTATTTTTTTGCAGAAAATTAAACTATTTGGTGGAAAATTAACTTTAGATTAAAACTTTATAATTTTGGGTTTAAAAGTAACTATTCCTCTACATAATTCGCATTTTTGGTTTGAAAATTAACCGATTAGTTTACTTTTTTTCACTTCGGCGTGAAAAATTCTTTTCTTGTTGTAGATTCAATTTTTTATTGCAAATTTGTCTTTTAATAATTCTATTCTTTTCGTTTAAAATTGAACTATTTGGTTTAAATATAACCTTTTAACTGTTTTTTCTTAGAAAAGTCGCCTTTTTGAAATAAAAAATTAGTAATTAAAATGAAATTTTTCTTGTCTCTTGACTGGAAAATTTTTCCTCATAGAAAATCAATCTATTTTGTTAAACATTCGTTTTGTCTGGTTCAATTCAATTGTGTCTCATTTAAGATTATAATCTTTTTTGAATGCAGTATTAACTATTACATTTCTTATTTCTCGCTGAGAATCCATCTTTTTTTATTGAAAGTTTAATTACTTTTTTAAAAGTCAATCTTCCTTTTCGTCAAATAGTCAGCTATTTTGTTAAGAAGTAAATGATTTTGCTGAAAATGTGACTGTTTTATTTAGCATTCATCTTTTTGCATGTAAGTTCGTACATTTCAATTAAAAATTTCTATATCTTTCATTAAAAACTCTTTGGTTGGTAAATAATTTTTTTTTTTTTTTTAAATATTTGTTTAAAAATTCTTCTTCTTGGATTAAAAATTCACCAGTTTTGGTAGTATGCTTGCTCAAACATTTTAATATTTAGTTGTTAATGCAAGCGTTTGGTCTAAAAATAATATTGTTTATTTGTTGAAAGTTGAACTATCTTGTTTGAAAATTTAACTGTTTTGTTAGAAATTTCACTATTTTGTTTCAAGTTTGTCGCTTGTACTTAAAACTTTAATTATTCGCTTGCAAATGCAACTAATATCTTTATTGAAAATGGATCTTTTTGGAATAAAATACCTTTTTTGATTGACAATTAACCTCCTTTGGTCAAGATGTCCTTGGTTGAACTTCTGAAAAATTTGTCTTTTTGTCTCGAAAATTTGTTTGTTCGATGAAAAATGCAAATGTTTGTGGGTAAAGATTATTCTTTTTTGTAGAAAAATTGAAACAATTGGCTGAAAATTCTTTTTTTCTTAAATTAAAAGATTTATTTAAAACTTATAATTTCTGTTTGAAAACGTAGCTGAATTTTTGAAAATTCGTCTTTTTAATTAAACATTCATTTATTGGGATTGCAAATTCACTTTTCTTGTTAGAAAATGTCTAGGTTAAAAATTCAACTGTCCTTAAAAAATTTCTTTTATTGGCTTGAAGACCATTTGTTTGAAAATTCATGTTTTTGGATTGACAGTTCAATTATTTTTTAAAACATTCGACTTTTAAGGTTGAAAAAC
>JAAAKG020032187.1:0-19537 GCA_010014905.2 Druon quercuslanigerum
CGCTCTGCGCAACTTGTCCAGTATCCCATTCATCTGTGGGAGGGGATAAGCGTCTTTTTTAGTGATGTCATTTAACTGACGTAAATGTAAGCAAAATCAATAACTCTTATCGGGCTTCCTTGCCATCACTACAGGGGATGCCCAGTCACTTTTCGAGGGTTCTATAATATCGTCTGCTAGCATGTGATCTACCTCAGCGATTTGAGCTTCTAAGATTTTCGGCGATACCAAGTAATGCCTTTGTTTTATGGCGAAATGTCCGTTAACTTCAATTATATGTTCAGTTAAATTTGTCAGTCCCAGTTTCTCTGGTATTTCTGGTGATTCTACTTTTAAAAATTTCTTTAGTATTTCCGCTTGGTTCGTAGTCAATTTATTCAAACCACAGCAACTATATTTAGTCCATTCCTCTATTTCAAAGGTAAATACTCTACAAGGGTCTTCTTTAAAGATCCAAGTTCTGTCTACGAAGTCTATTTTCATTTCAAAGAATTTCATAAAATCTAAACCCAGAGCTAAAGGAACTGGTAAGCTTTTTAATACTCGCACGGACATCAATTTTACTTTTTGGTGTAATTTCATAGGCACCATGACTTCTTGAGAGACTACTTCCAAGCTACTATTCGTGACCTGCACTAAACCAGTGCTCTGTTTAGTTTTTAACCCTACATTTTCGGCGAGGGTCATACCTTCTGGCCCAATAAAGGTTCTGGAAGAACCGCCATCGACCAAGGCTTTAATAGGGTGACCCAAAATTCGCAAGTCAACAAACATCAAGGGTTCAGGTCCACTTAAGAGTGTGGGGGTATAATAAATTTCGGACATTTGAAAAATTTTAGTAAGATGGGGGTCTGCGATGTAGGTTCGACTAGGGGTCCAACTACGG
This sequence comes from Druon quercuslanigerum, assembly GCA_010014905.2. Lineage (NCBI taxonomy): Eukaryota > Metazoa > Arthropoda > Insecta > Hymenoptera > Cynipidae > Druon > Druon quercuslanigerum. The sequence continues at coordinate 887 of JAAAKG020032187.1, forward strand.
GAGTTAATTTGCTAACATTAATGGGTTCCGGATCCTGCGAGCTATGTATTATTTCCGTTTCGCAGACTTCTAAATGTTTTGTATGGATGATAGCTTCAGTGATTTTCCCTTTCTCCCTGAAAAGCTTCAGAAGGAACCACGGAAGCAACACGGCTACTCTTTAGGGGTCGCACAGGGGAGTTAGGAACCGCCGTAGCTTTTATTAACGATTCCCTTGTTCGTTTCCCTTACAGTTGGGACAGAAAGGTCTCGTCGTGTCCTTTCTACCACACTTAAAACAAAAGATACCTTTGGGTTCCTTACAAGTTGGGTGACGATGACCCCTTTGGCCACAGTTCCAACAACAGATGCCATCCTCTAGCAAGTATCTAGAGTTTTCTACCTCATTATTAAGAGGTAAAAATGGATTTGTGTTAGGGTCACAATGTTTGGATCCTTGACTAAGATTTTTATCATTTTGGCTTTTCGTGTCAGGGTAGGGATTAAAATCGATTTTGGAATTATAATTAGGGTTAAGATGAGGGTTTCAGTTAGGGTTTCGACTAGGGCTTGGATTACGATCTGCTTTAGGGTTCCGAGTGTTATTGCGGGTGGGGTTCCGACTAGATTTGAGTTCAGAATTGTGTGAATTGGCTGTCGATATGGATCTCCCATTCCCTTTCCACCGTCTCATCTAACAACGCAGTAGTTTCTTTTCTTTTAAATTGTGCTCGAGGATTTGGTTCATGATACGCTAGATCAGGCAATAAGGAACGCTCTGGGGTTGGAGGGGGCCTAAATGTGTTAGCAACCCTATAACCCTTTTCTGCTGCCACCGCCACTCTTTCCAAGTGCGCAAAATTACGTATCGTGGATCTTTGGATTGAAAGATGTAAACGCGGTAATAAATTTCTGTGAGCATACCTCACTTCCTCTTCTTCTGTCAGTTTAGGAGCTGATCTGTCAAACATGGCCAACATACATGTTAAGTAGTCGGCTACAGGTTCACATTCCCCTTGAGTACGCCTATGTATCTCCTGTGATAGTTCAAATTGGAAATCGGGATCACTAAACCTGTCTCGACAATCTGCGGCAAACTCTTCGAACGTTAACCAATTATTTTTATGGCCATCATACCACCTCCCAGCTATTCCTGACATAAAGAAGGGAAGAAGACAAAGTAGATCCCTATCATTAACCGGAATCATAGCACGACCATTCGATATTCTTGTTAGAAAAGTATCTCGAACTTCGTGGCGTGCTCCTGAGAATCTAAGGTTCCACACTCGCATAATATCATAAGTGGCAGCCAAAGAATAAGACGAAAAACCATGGCGAGAGTACATGGTATTATCGTTGTTATGAGAACGACCAAACTGGGGATGTTGTCTTGGGTAGCGTTGACTGTTATTAAAATTTTGAACATTGGGGGACTATTCGAAATTAACGTATGGATGACTAGCGTGACTAGTTCAAAGAATAGTGCTACTGCCTCGGGGCCTTAGGTCTGTCTCTAAAAACTTATCTCCAAAATCGTAATGATCTTGCATACCCTTGTTCGTCCAATGATGAAAGCTATCACGATTTCCATTCTCTGGGGAGAAATTTCTAGATAAATTGTGATTTTCGTTTTTTTTGTGGAATATTTTAAGGGGATTCCCGAATTCTTTCTTCTCGAGAAATATTCGTACGACCACCTTAAAGCCTATTTTCGCGTGAGGTATCCCCAGAAATATCCCAACTCTCTCCATATTCGCGCGGGACATTATTCTCATAAAAATGACCGTCACCATAATAATCTTGTTCGGGGAAAAACCTCTCACGATTACTAGTATTGATATTAGGCCTCACATGATAAGGGTTACAACTATCAGGGTAATAGTTTCGACTATTCGAAAAATCATTACAGTAATTATCGGGGAGGGGGCGACTAACTCTTTTACGTCTAGATCTAAGTAGATTATTTCTATTGTCTTGTGATATTGTCTCTTGATATTGACGATCGAGTGGATTAAAGGACCGACTATTAAAATAATCCTCGCGATCACTACGACAATCATTCCCATTCCTATGATAGTTATTTCGATCACACCCGTCACAATAATCATTCCGATCATTAGGATAATTACGCCGGTTATAATCATCATAATAAACATTTTTATAGCTTCTATCAGTCTCGGCGACTTCCCTCCTTCTATAATCATTCCCCGCAATTCTATTGTGTTTCGCACTTTGTTTTTTTCGTCACAAGGTCGGATTCTCCTCGACGAACTTAAGTCAAGAACGTTTGATTGAGGATACATAATATCGTCTAAGATAATCGCCTTATCACTATTTACTTTAAATGGACGTGATACTTTATCCATGACTTTATTTAAATCTTTTTGAGTCGTACCTAAATTTGAGCTCTTGATTGTGGTTTCTCGCAAATTTTCTTTTTCTAGGTTAGAGGTACTTTCCGCTGGGTCGAAATAAGTTTCATCTACGTCGTATTCTGAGTGTTCTTCTATAGGGGTTTAATCGCGTGAGTCTAAAATTTCCTTAGCGGTATCACTTTCGCCACGTGCTCGGCCTTCGAACCTGTAAAGACGTTCACGCAGGACTGGAAGGGCACCTTCGCCATGGTTATGACAGAAATTCTCAACGGAATGCCGATGATCGAAAACAGAGTTTTTACAAAATTTGAATTGGTACCGAAGGGAGTAAAAGCCAAACATTATTCACGAAAGTAGAATCGCCCTGAATTTCCAAAGTTCTATTTTAATTCTCGCGAATATAGAAATTTCTTACTGAGAAAATTCACGAGTATTTATTTCTGATACTCGTGGAATTTAGGGGGGGGGGCAATTGTGGTATATCGATTGCAACAATTTGGGGTTCCCTTTGTCCTATTCACTGACAAATTTCAGTGTAAACCGACGAATTATTGTTTTCCGATAAAGTTCGAATTTTGATTTAATTTTTGATTCGAAAACAAAAATCTAAAACTGGTTTTTCAAAATTTTTAACAGACCGGTATTCGAGCTCCTATAATATTTTTCCGCTAGCTCAGGTCAAAAGTAGGAGATATCGGTAGAGGGCATGGCTTCCGATAGGTAAAGGTTTCCTTACTATAATTAATAATAACCAGACTGTTCAAAGTAAGTAAAATTAACGAAACATGGTTTATTGCAAAATTTAAACAGATTGATTCTCTTCAAAACATCATTTCCAACACATTAAGTTCTTCTGTCACAATTCAAAATTTAGTCGAATACTATTCCTAAAATTCTTTCATACAATACATATTTTCTGACAAATAACTTTAAATTACAGTCTCATTACTCACAAGATTAACTTAGATTAGCTCTTTTCTCGATATTCCACGTGCTCAACAATTTGGGGTTAGAGTTGGGACGACTATTTATTTTAACATCATTAAAAAGGGGATTCAACTACACTATGTTCAACAAAATATATATAATGGGGCAGAATGGCGGGCGATGGCACCACTCTTCAAACTCAGCCTCCACTCATCGAAGAGAAGCTAACGAATTCAAGTGTCCTGAAGTCCTCCATATCTCGACGTCCAACGTTGTCCATCGATGATGTTGATTTCGAGGGGCAGTACATACAATAAAAATAGAAATCGGAACTAATTAGCCTAGTATTTAGTTATAAATTATGAACAAAGCGAGCCGTGGAGCACCGTGCGAACTCTGAGGTGATAGAAATCTTTTTAATTTACAATTAAGATCGATTCTTGTGCGTTGTGAAATCTACAACGTCACACCTATAGTGAATTCCAAGATATTGCTAATTTCTTCTTTCAGGATTTTGGAGGGAGCTACTGCAAAATTGTATCCTTTAGATAAGTCTAAAATCATTTCACTGCTAAAAGGATGGTCAGAGAAGTTTTTTTTCAATAAGATTTTTTAAATAAGACTTGATTGGTCAATCAGGTGCGTCCTGTCCCCATGGTGGAGCGCTCTGGCCAATTACAGGCATCATATAGTGCATACATAAGAACAAAATAACCTGATACCTAAGTTTCAGGTCCTTGAAAAAAATGGTCTTAAAAACTTTTTAAATGTTTAAACTTTTTAAATTTCCATCCAAAATAGGTGGCTAACATACTTAATCTTCAGTTTCAGAAACAACTAAATGCCCATTTGTCGTTTGGGGGGGGGGGGGTTAAGATCAGAAAATCAAGTATACGAGCGTTCTACTTAAAAAAGTAACCAACTTTCAATATACAACTGAAAACTTACAAAACAATCGGTCAATTTAAGGACCACCAAGTGTTTGACACGTAGATTCACTATCTGTTCTTTATATTCCTGTCTTGAATTAATTAATTTTTCTTCTCCTATTTAGTTTTATACTTTTGAATTAGTCTTAACCCACAGTCTGACCTTAATATATAGATTTTTATTTAACTCTTAAATATGGAATTATATGTAAAATTTATTTAAAGCAATTAAGGTCATTGATAAATTATGCATTTAATTTATTTTAGTGTATATGCAATTATTTTTACCAGTTCTTAGTTTATACAAGTTGTCTGTGCAAAGTAAAAAAAATGGTTTCGTCGAAAATACCTTGTAGAAATATCTGCACAATTTAATCAGCTTTGATTAAGAAATCTCTAAATCAAATAAAAATGGCGACCTGTAAATTTACCGATCACAGACAATCCAGTTTTTTCCCGATGAAAGGCAAGCGGATATTTTTATTTGTCTCCGAAAATTACTGGCCGAATAATTGTCAAAACATTAAAGCCTTTGCTACCATAACATAATAATTGTTTAATGTGATGATCAGTTACATGTAACATATAAATTTGATTTTGGATCACCAAATATATTAAATATTATTTTAACTCTGTTTTTAATTAATGCCGCAATCCATTATTTACATAAGTTCTTAGGTGCTCTACTCTATAATTTTTCATGATTGTACGTTGGGTACCTACTGGAGATCCTTTGATTTCTTCTTTGGTCAAAAGAGTAATCCTCTTGCTTCGCATGTTTATTTTCGACCGTCTTTGCCTTTCACCATAATTTTTATATATTCCAGCAAGAATATTATAAGTCTCTAATATTGCAAAGATATCGCCATCAGGTGTTGCTAATACAATTTGTTCTTGGGTTGGTACAGGCTCATACTTATGCCTTCCTATTCTCAGTTTAATTGATGTATAGGGAGGAAAAGTGTATCTTTGTAATTCGAACATCAGGCGCTGATTTTTAAAGGAAATAAGCCGGATAAATGTAAGTTCTTCAAGACCATATCCATGTCCATCAGGAGAAGGAATCATTATAGGTGGAGCTATGGATCTGACAGAAAGACGAGCTCTTGCAGGAGAATTTCTGGATCTAACACGAGGAGGAGGATCGGCAGGAGAAATAGAATTCTCAAAAAAATGATTTCTTTCAGAAGTAGAAGAAAAATTTGCGGCACGAGGAACACCAGGAATGGGCTCGCCATTAGGTAAGCATTCAAATTGTAAACTTAGCACTAAAACAAAAATTAGAGGACTTAATTATTTTGAGGTGCATGGGTATTTCATGAACCCTTAATGTATAAATCAAACTGCATGTGTATATTTAGATCAGAGAAGTGTTTAGATTCTTATTAAAACAACGTGAGTAGTAAGTTTTTGTTAACACCCTTTAGGACGCTGTTAAGATTTGGTTGAACCCTGATTAAAATAAAATACCCAACAAATTCAATCCAGAAACTGTTTGTGGCTTAGTCAGTGGATACCACTTTACAAAAGTAGTTTTTTTAATTCTCATTAAAACAGAATCATAAATAAGGACGGCAATGGCTGCCTTGTTAGCAGTCATTTAATCGCCATTTTAGAACAGCAATTAACACCTCTACCACACAAAGCGTCGATTCTTTTAAACCTAATTTACTGATAGTCTGACGAAAGATCAGAATATTTTTGGAATTTGGGATGCAGAGTTGAAACAAAATTTATTGATACAAGAAAAAAACCTTATAAATTTTTGATTAATTATATATTTTATATATGATTATATTATTATATTTACCAATCAAATTAAAGATGATTTCCCCAATAAAGAGAAGAGTATAAACGACCCTCATTGTTTCCAAGTAGAGGAAAGACTGATTAATATGTTAATAAAAACGTTCGTGTACTGCGTTAGAGATTAATATTCTTATGCCTCATTACGAATGGTATAATACCGGGTGTTTATTTTATCTTGAGAAATCGAAATATCTCAAGAAATACTTACCAAACTAAAGCGGCCTTTCCAAAATTTATCCGACCTTCTAGGGATTAAAGGGGGGTTACTTTAAAATTTTAAACATGAACCTATTTTTTATTGTAGATTCAAAAACGAAATTGTTGACTGTTCTAGAAATTCATTTAGGAGAGCTAGGAGAGCTGTTCAGTTCTTATCAATTTATTGTTCAACAACCGTAACACCTACGAGAGAAGAAAGTTTAAGTGAAATAAAATAATTAGAAAGCTCAATTTTATTTTTGAAGGCAAGCTTCACATTTTGACTCTAAGTATGTAAGCAGTCAATGAAGTAACTACTTCCAGCGCAACCCAGGGACAATGACGTGAACGTAGTAGTTGTCTGTTACCCTTGTCATGATTTTTTGAAGAGTCTCCTTGCGTCTCGCTATCGGGGTGCTTGTTCTTAAAATGGTGACCTCCCACTTCGATGTACTTGTTGACCCGCGCTTAGAAACGTTGCCCATAACTGCAGAATGTGCTTGGTGTTATGTGGTTACAGGCAGTCCTGATTCGGGTTTTCATATTCTCAATATACTGAAACCGTTCTTGAAACTGGAGCAGTTTGAAAATCAAATAGAATGGGCAAACGAAAATATCAAACGGGACAGGTCAAACGTAGCCTTCACATGTAAGTCATCGGTCTGGGGAGGGGTTTGTACACCACGCGCGTGTCCCTACCATGTGTGGCTATCCACACAATATTATAACAATATTGTTCCAGATCAATAGTTCTGGAACCTGGTTTTCACCGTAATGTAAGCGTGTAAGCGTTCATAATCAACCTGAACGGCGAAAACTTTCTAAAAATCTAAAAAGTGGTTTCTACAAGGAAATAAAGAATAGATACTGAATGAAGCAAAAGATGCAAAACTCCGCGGCTGCCTGCGAAGCCAGTGGAAAGAGAAATATAGGATTACTGTCTTAAACTGGCTCTCATTATGTCCAGATTTAAATCCCACCTACGTGAAATTTAAAGATTCTTACCCTGGACTACGGCTATTCTCGTCTATTGTTCGAAAGCGCATTCCTTGAACAATCAAACAATGTCTTTTTTTGAGATATTTTAATGTGTCAAGATAGAAGAAACACCCTGTGTATCCTGAAGCCGTTATCTCATAAATTATCGTTCTAAGATGTTTACCTTTCATTCGATGCAGTCTGAATGATAAAAATTTTATTAAAACACTCCATAAAGTTGATGTACAACATTCAATAAATCTTTGATATGTTTGCGTCTTCACGCACGCACACTAACACAAAATGAGCATACCCACATACAATTTTAAAACCCTGTAAGTCCCAGAAACTATGGGACTTTCTGACGACTTTTTTTTTCTCCTCACCCATACAAGAATAAGGATAACTCAGCGGAATTTTATGGGAAATTTAGGAATTTTATGATGTTTCTAACTATTCTTACAAAGAGTTTATAGCTTTATTCCGAATCGAATTATTGTATTCCAGAGCAATCATTGATACATATATTTATGTGTTTACACGAACTAAATGACTGTCTGAAAAATATAATGAAGTTGAACCAAAAGTATTATAACTTTTTAACCTATGCGATATGTTGTTTTATGATTTATGAGCGAATATAAAGGGGTCACAATTAATATATTTTTAAACCATTCAAGAAATTTTGAACACCTTGAAATTGAGTTGGAAATTTGTACAGAAAATTCCTGAATTTTGTAATTTTGTAAATGTTATTAACTTTGGAGAAAATTTAAGGAGAAACTTCTTTTGTCGTTCGAGTCGCTCGCGTTTTTAAATTTATATCTTAATAAAATTGGTATACAATTATTGTTATTTTAAATTCAAACACTAATGGTTAAATACTTTAAACAGTAATCAAAAATTTCTTTGGTACAGATATTTAATTATTGCGTTTTTAATAAATGAATAATATTTAATATAAAAAAACAATTGTTAAATTTTCTTTAATGCGGGAATTTTACGATTTACTTACTCGCTTCGCGTCCATAGTTAAGAGACCATGCTAAGATAACCAAGAAGGATTTATATCCGAGACCAAGTTGAACATTGCTGAATCTCCGAGATTATAAGATCCATTACAGTTCCAAAAAACAATCCAGGTTAACCTCCCGCTCACCTCCGAGAACAATTCATTTACTGTCCTTACGGGAGCTATTCCATCCTCTTCGTGGAGTGTTTGTCAAGGAGTTCTGGAATAGGTTTTCGGGTAGAAAATCACTGGTGGAGCCTTCTTTTTTGACAAGAGTCTTCCAAAGAAGAAGTTGATTTCGAACCTGAGCCAGTTTTTTTGGAAGGTCTACCCCTCTGTTTCCTGACTGTGTTTTTCGCCTCAAGAAATGCCTTGAGCAAACTAGAATGAGGACCAGCAGACATGACATTATGTCATCAGCTGACCGCACTTTCCCGTCGAATTGTCACTGCCACTCGAAACGTCTGGTCTATTTCCGTGAACGATATCAATCTTTAACAGGCCTGATACCTTTGAGATGGAGACATCAACCTTATCAACACTGGTCTAGCACCAGGCTTCTTTCCCAGACTAAAAGAAATTTACACAACAACAGATGCCACTTTAGCTTTTGAGAATACACCTCGAACAGACGAGACTGGTTGGTTATTGTATGTCTTGGTGTCTTTGTGCTTATGCAGAATAACATTTCTGGTACAGGAACCGTTTCGAAGCTGCGAAACCTTTTCTTTCAGCAGCTTCATGCTGTTTTCCAAATCCGTGTTTTTCTTCTCAGTAGCTACATCATTTTTTGTCGAAGTAACCTCCTTTATAGAATTTAGCTGGTTCTAAAATCGCGATACGTCAGCAGGAGTCATACTAGGAGCACCAGTTCTTCGTACGAACTTGGACCGCTCAGCTGATCACCAGACTGGGAGTCAATGTTTGATGAACCAATAGTGACCGAAAATTCAGTTTTCGATTTTCACCCTGGTTATTATAGTGAGCATTTAATTTTTAATTTAATTACCAGTTACACGCGTAAGACTTAAAACTGACTTTGTTTTATAAATAATGTTACATATTTGCGTTTTTACTAAACATTTCATGTTATTTAAAATTTTGTTTAGACTAATTAACTTAAGGGTTTAGATGCTCACCTCTATAGCCGCACCTGATTTTGATGCGGGCACCTACTGGAGTTTCATTTATCTATTTTGTTCATTACAATTTTTATATATTCTAGAAAGAACATTATGATTATCCAATATTGCAAAGACATAACATCAGATGTTGATAATACAATTTGTTCTGGCGTTAGCACAGGACCAAACCTATCTTAAGTATTTCTGATTTTAATTAATTTATTGGCCGGAAAAGTGTAGCTTCGAAACTCGAATATCCGGCGGTAACTCCTTAAGGAAATAAACCGAATTAATTTAAGTTGTTTAAGACCACTACCATGTCCTTCATGAAAAGGAAGCCTTATAGATGAGGATATGGTCCTGAAAGGAAGAGTAGCTTTTCCCGGAAATCTGCACCTAACACTAAGAGGAGGATCGGCAGGAGGAATAGACTTTTCATAAAAATGATTTCTTTCAGAACTACAAGAAGAAGGTTCAGCACCAGCAACACCAGGAATTGGTTCTCCATTAGGTAAGTATTCAAATTGTGAACTTTGCGCTGCAATAAGAAAAAGAGGACTAAGTTTTTTTAATGAATTTTGGTATTTCATGAATCCACTTAATACCATTTAAGGTACAACTCCAGTTAAGCCCTCATTTTTTCTACCGAAACTTTATTTGGGTCGTAATTAGAATAAAAGAACCAACAAATTCAAGTCAGGGACTGTTCCTGTTTAAGTCAGTGAAGCCCGTTTTACTAAATCATTATGAATTTATGACTAAAACAGAATCAAAAATACGGCTGGCGATGGTTTTTCTTGAAAGTTAACTGCGTTTGTGTGATTATTGTCCACGCCTTTCGCGACGTGGCAGTCAATTAATCACCATTTTGCTGCAAACGTTAGTAGCGCTGCCCGACGACGCATCACTTCTTTCAAATTCAATTTACTTATAGTCTCATTAAAGATCAGAATATTTTTGGAAATCGATATATATATATATATACATGTTTTTTACATATTATCCTATTATATTCCCGCCTCGTTCTTCGAGATTGCACATTTTAGTACCATGCTGTTCCTCCAGGACGACACAAGAGGCCTATCAATATTGTACCTCACTTATCGAATGTGCCCACACTCAGAGTAAAACCTTAAGCTTGAAGAGGTAGAATACAAAATAATAAATCAGCAACAATCCTGACGTGTATCTAAAATAACCAAATGAGCCAGCGTTCCGAAAAATCTAGAAACTATTTTTCTTCTTTTTCTCCTTTTTTCAAGTTGGATTCTTCATATTCTCCATTATCTTATATTCCAAAATACCCATCGTGATGTAGTAGCATTCAATCGCAGATTGAGATCGTGACCTCAAAAGATGTAGATACGTCTCAACTCTCTGCAAATGAGAAGACTGCGAATAACTCGCAATCTAATAGAGATAGAAACTATAAGGCTTAAATTCCTGGAGATAGTATCGTTAAGGATAAGGCTCAGTCTCCTCCTTATCCAAAGTCATCATTGAGTGAAAAGACAGCGACTGCTCTGGGAGAGGACCCAAACAACAAGAATCCAAGCGAGATTCAGTTATGTAAGGACATTGCTAAAAGATGGTCTTATTGTTCAGTAATAAAACCCCAAAGGAAGAAATTTCTGAACGTCTGGAAAAATACACCAGGGAGGGTACCTGTCGGCTGGAGGCTCCAGAAGTGCATCCCGAGTCATTAGATAAGTTAGAAGAATCTTGGATAAAAGGATCAGCCACATCGTTTATTCTCAGTCATTGTTAGGATCAGCAATGTCTGTACATGGAGGTGCAGTGTTAAAATTTTTATAGGCAGAACAAGCAGAGAAAGAAATCGCATCTGCAGATGTGTTACGAAGCTGCTCCATGCTGGAAAGCTTATGAGAACAAGTTTTCTTCCATGTTTAAAACATTCTTTTCGCGGATGTTTATGTTATTCAAAAATTTGAAAAATTTACTCTAAATTTGATCGCACAAAAAAATAAGAAGAAATAAATAATTCAGCTATATAACTATATAACAACTATATAACTATATAAGCTACCAAACCGACCTGCTTAGAAAAATTGTGCACTTAAAAAGTTTCCCTCTCAAAAAAGGGGGTACACATTTGTCATTAATAATTTTTTTAAAGGACGTGCTGTATTTGTTTTAATGGTAAAAAACAAAATAAAAAATAAAAAAATTTAATTTTCGTACAAACCACACAATCTATGAAAAAATAAATAGACAAGCTGCTCTTCCAAAAAACGGCCAAAAGTCATTCATTCTTAAATTTCTTCATTAATAATTTTCATATAGCACGAGTAGGCTTTCTTGTAAACGTCAAGTATTTCAACCAAAAAAGATCGAACAGATTTGTTACAAATTCTTGTGATGAAAATATATTTCAAATAAAATGAGATGAGAGATTTCGTTAAAACCTAAGGAGCTTTAACAGAAGATAATTCACAACCACATTCACATCACAAGAAGTCACAAAATTATTTCTTTAATTTCTACGAATCCAAGTTAGAAGTTTTAAACGTCTGCCTATCAAAGCAAACTAAAGAAAGGTTCCTTTTATTCACAAATAATCACGCCACTTGTTTTTTACACAAAAAAAGACTGTCGAGTCTCTTGAGCTTTGCATTTTAATTAATTCAATTTTTAAAACAGTTTCTGTACAAGAATGACATATTTCTTGAAGGAAATGGCTGTAATTTATTGTAATTTTATATATTTTTTTATTTAAGGCAACTGCTACGTATCTAAACATAACAATTATAATGGAAAAAAATGTGTTACCTGTGCAGTTCTGCACTAATCTCAAACTGACTGGGGTGCTGATAAAAGATTTACCGGATTATCCTGACTAACATAACTCTTTGACATTTTAATGTAATTACCAGTTACATATAAGATTTAAATCCGACTTTGGATAACAAAGGTCATTACATATTATTTTAACTCTCTTATTTTATATTATGACGCAGACGATTATTCACTTGAGGGTTTAGATGTTCTACTTTGTAGCTCAACAAGATTGTGCGTTGGGCACCCACCGGAGTTTCAGTGACTTCTTCTCTGGTCAATGGAGTAACCCTGCCGCTTCGCATACTTAATTTAACCCGCCTTTTTTGCTCTTCATGGTTCCTATATATTCCGGCAAGAACATTATAATTTATCAAAAATGCGAAGACATCACCATTATGTGTAGATAATACAATTTTTTCTTCGGCTGGCACAGGTTTAAACGTATTATGTCCTTTTCGGTATTTAATTGATTTATCGGTAGGAAAAGTGTATCTTCGGAGTTCGAATATCCGGCGTGGATTCTTTAAGGAAGTAAGCCGAATAAATCTAAGTTTTTCAAGTCCACAGCCAAATCCTTCAGGTGAAGGAAGACTTATAGGTGGAGCTATGGACCTAAGATGAAGAGTATCTCTTGCCGGAGGAGATCTGGACCTGATGCGCAGAGAAGGATCGGCAGGCGGAATAAAATTGACAGAAAAATAATTTCTTTTAGAAGTAGACGAAGAAGAAGAAGGCTCATCACGAGGCACACCAGGAATTGGTTTTCCATTAGGTAAGCAATCAAATTGTGAAGTTATCACTGCAAACAAAAACAAGAGGACTAAGGTTTTTTCATGAGCGTTGGTATTTCATGAATCCTCCATGTAGAAATCGCTCCAATTGTTTATATTTTAATTAGAACAGTGGTTATATTCTTGGCAGAGAAACTGAATACAATTCGATTCACTGCTTAAATTTTAAAATATTTTGTGAATAGAAAAACTATGTATGTCTATTTAAGCTCCCATTTTTTATTTTAGCCAGTCTTTATTCGGGCCGTGTGTTCAGTGTGGCTCGTTTTACTAAAATAGTGTTAAAATCTGACTGAAACAGAATGATAATTATGGCCGGCAATGTCTTTCGTCAACATTAAAGTGCGTATACGTGATTCCTGTTCACAGCGCTGACGACGTGGCAGTTAGTTAACTCATCACTTTGCTACAGACGTTGAGAGCGCCGTGCGGCTATCTCAACAAATTGCGAGGTGCAAATTCAAAACATCAATTAATAAGAAAAGGCAACTAGGATTTGAATTTGCACAAAAAACAAGGGAATGAATTTTGTCACATATTCTTATAAACTAATATATTCACCAATAGAATTAAGTATGATTTCCACGGTGAAGAGACTCATTTTTTCGAGGCAGAGGAAAAATTAAGTAATGTATCCACTAAGAATATCTTTAACAGTGTAAAATGTAAATATTCGGGTGCTTCATTATGGCATGTATATATCCTATAGCCGTTATCTCATACATGATCGTTCTGAGATGTTTACATTTCATCAGTCAGTTTTTAACGTTTCATGATTTTGTGACCTAATTCTTTTTACCAGAACATCAGTTAAGCCTGAGCATTTTTTAAATATATTGCATGAGGCTACAATATATCAACATTCATTAATTGTTCAACCAAAAAAGATCGACTGGTTTTGTTCAAACTCTTGTAACATGTATATATTAAGACAATAAAATGATGCATGTTTCAATACCCATGCATATTATGAAATGTAATAAATTAAACTTTTACCCATGTCCCCGGCCGTCTATTTTCCCCTCTCCCACCAATATTCCCTACCCAGCTTACTTCCCCCCAATTTTAAAAATGTTTCCTCATATTTACACTCTCGGATCCCGGTTAGAATCTCTAAATTCGTTCTTCCTCTCTTTACATACCTCTCCTGTATCTTATTAACCTTCTTACTCACCTTCTACCCCCACACGTCCACTCTGTATAAGAAGACACTTATCACTAACGAATCAAACAATGTCATTCTCTTTACAAAATCATCTGCAATCAACTTCTTTTCCAGTCCCAAAACTTGCCTCATTACCACATTTACCCTTCTCACTCTCTTTTATATGACCATCTACTTCCCATTCTCCCGGAAACAGGAAGCTCAGCTACACAAACTCTTTCACCTCCTGTACCGCTTTTCCCTTCCACTTCCAATCCCCTTCCATATCTCTCCCCCTCCTTTACTGAACACCATAAACTTCGACTGATCCGCATTTAACTCTAAGCCTCAACCCTCTATCCATCCAGAAACCTGCAGAGATTCCCTTCCCTGATCTCACCCTATCTTTCGTGTCTTCATATACCTCCCTCATTCTTTCGATGAGGCCTCTCTACACTCCCACAACCTCCCCCTATCCATGGAAGGGAACGCGCCTTTTTGATCTACAAAAAACGCGTACACTTTAGCACCCTTTTTGGCTAGTTCTTTATCCACCACATGCTGCAAAACGTAAATATTGGCAATAGTACTCCTTAAATCCTCTATAATTTTCCTTCTCTCTATTCCCTTCAGCCTCTTCCTTACCTCTTGTATGTCAAACAGCCATGCTTCCTTCTCTATGCCATCCAGCCCTGCTGACTAAGACCTCTTCATCTTCCTTATCTGCCTCTATTGCCTCGTCATTCAGCTCCTCTGTATCTACATCCCTTGATCTTCCACACGTCTTCTTCTGTCCTAACATTTCTCAACTAATCTTCCAGCTCTTTTTCCCTTTTTTGCTCTTTCTTCTTACACATTATCCTAAACTCCTTCCTCATTTTTACGTACTCCTTCCTTTTCGAAATTCCATCCTTCCATTTCCTGTACTTCCTTTTTAGCTTTCCCTTCACCAATTTTTATTCCCTATCAAACCACGGCTTCACTATTCCATTCTTCTTCTTTCTAAATGCCTTCTTTTGCACACACACCCTTTTAATTTATCTTTCAGATTCTCCCATATCTCTTACACTGACTCCCCCTTATAGCCTACGTTTGCTAACTGCACCTGATACTTCTTTCGTCAATGACACCCTTTCCCCTAACAACCCTTCTTTCTCACCTTGCCTGGCGCCAACCTCCTGTTTATCCACAAACTTAATGGCTGATGGTCCGATTCCACCCTCCCTTTCACTGCGAATTTTTCTATCTCCTTCCACCTTTGCATATTCATTATCACATATTCTATCACAGATACCCCCATCTTACTCAGATACGTGTATTCTCCCTCTTTGTCCCGTCACCATACCATTCGCCACAGCCTATCCTCTGTCCTCCATCCAGTGTTTTAGAATCTCCCCCTCTTTATTTATTAACTTATCCTTGAATTTCCTTTCGAAGCTCTCCCCTTCCCGATACACCCATCTCCAATTTGTGCAAAATAGCCCCCCCCCCCCAGTACCACTATACCCTTATCTCTCTCTCCTAGTACGTCGTCCACCCTTTCTTTAACCCTTTCCATCCCATCCTTACTTTACGCAGTTGCAATCTTAAATGTTACCCTTTCTATCTTTACTGACCTCATTTGCATGCCCTGCCCCTCTCCCTCTTCATATACTTCTTCCTCTCATCCACCCCTAATCCCTATTATAATTTCCGCACTCGCCCTTCCTTTCCTCTTTACCCTGACCACCTCCTGTAGTCTACAACTATACCCCTTTGGCAACTTTAGCTCTGCACTATCCCGTTCGTTTCTATATACCCACATCTCTATCAATCCCGCCACATCAAATTCCTGGATTCACCTGCAGAAATCCTCATCTTTCTTCTTCACCCCTGCTACGTTCCAGTAATAAACAAATTTCCCTGCACTTCCTTTAAAACCACCTTCTCATCCCATACCGACATTTTCTCCTCTATTTTAATTTTTCGATACCCTACCTTTTCTGCTCTCCCTCCACTCCTCTTCTTCCTAGCCCTGCGGTTTAACATTCTCTGCACATCCCTTTCCTTCCTTGTCAAGTCTTGATCGATGAAAATCTCCTTATCCTTCATCCTATTTTTGTTACGCAGTACCCCCAATTTTGCTTTCCATCTCTCCATTACACAACCTCCACTTCCTAACTTTCCCTATCTTGCCTTTAACCCACCCTATGCTCTGTAGCAGCGCTTCCATCCCTCCTTTTCTTCCCCACTTTTTAACTTTAATCCCCTTATTACAATATTATTTCTCCTGTCTGCCTTTTCTCTTCTCTTCATCCTTTAGTCCATTGCCCTTATCCTTGCCCTATCCGCTCTCTCTTTCTTTTTATCCCTACGCTCTGCTACTTTCTCTTCTTTTATGTTTTACACTCTCTTTACCTTGCTTCTCGCCCTTCCCCCTATCAACTTGTTCCATTTCCGACCTGCCCTACACCTTCTTAAGCATTTTTTCCGCGCCTTCCTTCCACTCCCTAATCTCTTCTTTCATCTGCCTTATTTTATAATCTTTTTCCTTTTGTACCGACGCTCTTATCTCTGCAATCCTTCTACTTGCTCCCTCAGCTCTTTTAATTCATTTTCCCATCTACATCTCTTACCCTCAGGTCCTTCCTCATACCTTCCATCTGCTCCATCGCCCCCCTTACGTCCTCCCTGAACCCTCTGACCTCGCCTATCAGCACCCCTAGAACCTTCTGCTCTGCCTGCCCCTCCGTTTTTATGGGGGTAGACCTACGTATCCGTGCGATCTTTTTAAAGGATCTCTCAAGCGCGCTTTTCTCCGGACTATCTTTGCTGACTCTTTTTCTGTGTAAGAGGTCCTCCCCTTTACTAGCGCTAGAGGCTCTCTTCCATGCTTTGGCGTTTCCTTCGTTCCGATCTTTCCCTCTCCCTGACGCGCCACTCGACATCGGACCACGCTTAGCTGGCCGTCGTGGCCTGATGGAAATTTCATTACCTTCGAGTTCACTACATGCATTGCTAGTACTCTCGCTGCCCACCTCCCGCTCTTCAGTCGGTAACTGTGACCTATCCATGCAAAGAAGTACCTCCTGAAGCTAACAGATGTCTCTTAAGGCCATTCTCGCTTACCGTCCAAAAATTTGCTTTTCATTACACTATTTTCTCCCTCACAACCCCTACAGACACGCTTTTCTCTCCCCCAAACACCCCCAGAACTACTAAAACCACCCTTTTCCACAATAGAAAACCAACGTCCTGACCACTAAACTACACCGCTACCTTGCCAACCTAACCTCAATTTCCCTAAGTAGATAAATTCCCTTCACAACTACAATGAAAATAATTTTTTTACTCCCCAATTGACCCCTTACAACTCTACTCTTCTTTTAGGCTTCCACCCTCACACTCTACCCACACCTTCCACACAAAATTCGCAAAAACTTCTCACCACCTGTCACTGCACACTTTCTCCTACCGCCACCGACATGCAAGTCCGCTTTCTCTTGTACGTACGTCGAAGCTATATTTAAGTAAAATCTTTCATATAGTTAAACCAGGTTCGGCTTTCCTCTTGATCAGTAATCTGTCAGATCCCCAACTTAAAAAGCGAAAGGTAATCAATGACTTCAGCCTGAATTAAATGAATTCAATTAGTTATCTTAACTTAAACCGATCCGATCGAAGGTTCATTTCATAACCTCCAAGCTCTTATCCAAGAGGTAATCCTTAATGACCTCAAAACAAATCCAGAGATAACATTTCTTGTTATCGAAGTTAAAAGAATTTTAAAACTTGAAAAATTTCCGTGCGTAAAGGAACATCAAACTAATAAATATCAAACTCCTAAACTTACATTAAAAATCCTCTTCTATTCACAGTTACTACAAACAAATCAAAAAACAGGTCAATTTAGAGGCTCCAAAGATTCAATCCTAAACATAACCTCACTTGTAAAAAAATATCTGAAGAAGCCGCGGTCGACGCCACTACCAGTCTGATAAAAAAATTCATCAAAGAACAATCCACAAAATTAATCTCGGATGTCATGCACTCTCTATCGACACAAATTCAGAATCTTCTAAAACCTTTGCAATCGCAACTTAACAATTTAAATATAACACTTAAACAGCGACCAATCAGCATTTCGGAGGACAAATGTCTTAGCAACAACTTTCAAACAATACTCCCTTAAATAAATCACCGTTAGATGATTTTGACAATCTAATTAATTCTATCTTAGACATCCTATTTTTCACCGTAGCAAAAAAGGAGTTGACAGACATAAATTTAGCTCTTCACCGGCCTGATGGTGAAATAGAGCCTGTTCTGCAGCATTAAACTTAAGGAGATCAAAATTCCGCTTATACGAAAGCCACCCTTGGAATTAAAATTAAATAATTTACCTAGAAGCATTCCAAAATTTAAAACGGGTTTTCAAAAGTTTATCGAAGTAATCCTGACTTCTACAAACAATAATATTTACAGCTAATCTGATACAGAAACGTACTCTCCACTTATACCCTGGCGAAACGAGTGAACGGAACGGCTACTCAATAGCGTAGCCATATAGTAGCCACATAGTAGCCCTTCCGTAGCATGCTATAAGA
>JAAAKG020032198.1:0-19536 GCA_010014905.2 Druon quercuslanigerum
CACTAATTATATATTTTAAAAATAGCTGCAGTTTTAAACTTTAAAAAAATTTTAATTTCAAAAATACAAAATTTAATTTAATTATTTTAATATTTATAATTCTAAAAACAAAGAATTTCCTAGGCTTTATTATATACAATTTTAAATGAGTTCGATTTGAGATTCTTAAAAATTATTTAAATGATCGATTTCGTCGAGTTAAGATATTTGTAATTAAAGATTTCTGAAACCAAAGTTTAAGGTTGATTTACTTCTTCGATCTTTATCAAAAAATTACATATTTTAACAATAGTTGCAACTTTAAACTTTGAAAAATTTCCATGTCAAAAATACAAACTTTAATTTATTTTTTTTTAATTTATAATTCTAAAAACGAAGAATTTCATTTTTGAATTTTCAAACCTTGATTTTCCAAATATAATAGATGTCTCTTAATAATTGTTTATTCAATAATAATAATAAAAATTTATTTATGAATAGTTTATTTCTGATAGAATTTTTATATTTTAATTAGAAATAGTTTTAGAAATAGTTCAATTTCCAAAATATATAATTTTAAAAGTGTTAGATTTTAACAATAGTTGCAGCTTTAAACTTTGAAAAATTTGAATTAAAAAAATACAAAATATAATTTTTTTTTATATTTATAATTCTAAAAACAAGGAATTTCAATAAATGCTAAGAACTTCAGATTTAAAATTTTAAGAGATTGAATTTCCTGAATTGTAATTTATTAGTCTTTTTAATTTAGTTGGGCAATTCCCAAAGTTCAAATGAATATTTATTATTCTTTTATTTTTATTTATTTATTATTATTATTAATTATTTATTTATTATTATATTTATTATCATTATTTATTATTATTATTTAGTTAAGATATTTAAAGTTAAAGATTTCCGAAAGTGAAATTTAGCTTTGATTTAATTTTTCTATCTTTATCAACAAATTACATATTTTAACAATAGTTGCAGCTTTAAATTATGAAACAGTTTAATTTAAAGAATGCAAAATTGAATTTAATTATTTTAAAAATTATAATTCTAAAAACGGAGAATTTAGATGGCCAGTTTTTCATCATTTTTGAATTTTTAATACTAGATTTTCGAAATATAATTAAATATCTCTTTAAACCCAAAAAAATCGTTATTTATATATAATTTAATGCTTTAATTTACCACTAAAAACGATCAATTTTCAGAAAAAATGGATTTGTTAAATTTTAAGTTAAAGAAATTCTGTTTTTAACTAAAAAAAAACTAATTTTTAATCAAATGGCGCATTTTAAAACGTTCAATTAAAAAAAAATTAATAAGGTAAATTTTCAGCTAAAATTAATTTTTAATCAAAAAAGAAAATTTCTATCAAATAGTTGAATTATTAACAAAGGAATTGAATTCTTATACGAATAGTAGGATTTTTATCCCAAATAAATAAATAAGAAATGAAAAATATAATAGTAGACTTTTCAATTTAAAAATAAAATATCTCACAACGACAAAATTTGTATTGTCTTATTGTGTTATATTAATTCAGTTCGTATTGAAGCGAAAAAAACCATCCTTAAATTTAGGCAGAAATTTAATCCTCACTTTTATTCCAAATATTTTAATAATTTTTTTAATTGTTAATTTTTTCAAATAATTTTTCCTTTCAACGGAAAAAATTACGACGCTACAAAAATGGTAAAAAAGTAGGAATACTGGCGCCTTGCTTGCGCGACTTTTGTTGAAAATTGATCTCTTTGTTTAAATTCAAGATTTTAATATTTTTATTTGAAAGATTTTTTGATTGAAACATATCCTCACTTTTTTGAATCGCATTTTAATCGATCCTTTGAACGGGGAAAATTTACGATTCTATAAAATGAGGAAAGATTATTAAAATAAAAAACTGAGCCGTCAACTCTTCGTGATCATCTGCGTGTAAACAAAAACCTGGGCGACCAATTAGGCAACGGAAAACGACAGACAAAGTAGGAAACTTGGCGGCTTACTCACGCGACTTAATTTAGCATTCGCCAACAAAAATTTAACTTTTTTTGTTGAAATTCATTTCTTGATTGAAAATTATTCTGTTTCGGTTGAGGGTTCATCTATTTAGTTGAAAATTTGTCTTTTTATATTTACTATTCCCAGTTAGTCTCTGATTAGTTTCAGTCTCAGTCTCAAGAATTATTTCTCCAACTCGTTGCGCGCGCCGGCACCAGTGACTTACTGCGCGACTTTATCTCGAGGGAGTCTCATGGGGATTCTTAATAAATCTGGTTAGTCTAAAAAAGGTCTCTACGAAGTCTTCATTATTCCGTTAGCTATCATGATTAGCCTAACTTTCTGATTTCTGAGGGACCAGCCCCTCGCCCTTACTTTCTTTCGCAACATTTTATTAGATCCTTCCGGCGGGGAGAATCGACAACTCTAGAAAATAGGCAATTAAGGAAATGTCGATGGAATTAAAAACCGGGCCTTCGACACAACAAAAACCAGGGCTACTAATCAGAAAAACGGATAACGGTAGAAAAAGTAGCGAGGCCCTTTCCCGCGCAATTTAATCTAGCACTACCACCAAGTTATATTTTTTTATCGAAAATTCAACTACAGTCGAATCTAAATTTGGTGAATTCAAATTTAGAATTCTGGATTTAATGATTCTGAGAATTGACGTCGCGCCGTGGGAATTTTTAGTCTCAGTTAGTTTCTGGTTAGTCTCAGTTAGTCTCAATCACAAGAAGTCTTTTTCCTTCTCACCACAAACGCCGGTGCGAGTTACTTACTGCGCAACTAACTTTTCGAGGAAGTCACCTAGGAAGTCTCAAGAAATAAGGCTAGTCCAAGGGTTTACTACAAGGAACTAGAAAGTCTTCGTTATTCCGATAACAATCTTGGTTAGCCTAACTTCCTGATTTCTGAAGGACCAGCCCCTCGTCCTCACTTTACTGCGCAACATTTTATCAGATCCTTCCAACTGGGAAAATTGTCGACTCTACAAAATAGGAGAGTAAGAAAAGGTCCCTAAAAATAAAAACCAAGCCTTCAACTCAAGTGGTTGCTTCAATTACCGCGCGACTAACTTTTCAAGATAGTCACATAGTAAGTAGTAAAAAATCTGGTCAGTCCAATGGAAGTCTCTGCAAAGTTTTCATTATTTCGGTGGCAATAATTGTTAGTCTCACTTTCTGATTTTCCAATAAACAGCCCCTCGTCCTCACATTATCGCGCAACATTTTATTATGTCCTTCCAACGGGGAGAATTGACGACTCTACAAAATAGGAAAGTAAGGAAAGGTCGCCGAAATTAAAAACCGAGCCTTCCACTCATGTTGCTCATCGACCTGTAAATAAAAACGTGGGCGACCAATCAGGCAACGGAAAACGGTAGAAAAAGTAGCAAGACTGGCGCCTTGTTCGCGCGACTTAATTTAGCACTCGCCACGTGAAAACGTTGAGCCGTTAACTATAGAAATGCCGTAAACGAGTTGGGATAAAACCTCGTGTTTATGCGAAGGCGTTACCTGGGCGAGAAGAGGAGATCCACCTTTTGATAGAGACATGTTTTCAGGTATTACCCTGGCCCTTGGACAGGTACGGGCTCTTAGCAAGGCGTTACGACCACATCGGAACTCACGGCCGCTTTTAATCGCGGATAACATCACGCTCGTATAATCGAAATCGTTTGCTAGCTTCTTCGATTTCGTAAAACCGCTCCTCGTACTGATAGCGACGCACGTAAGTGCACTTTTTTCCCATTTCCGGCGCAGAGTCATGTCATCATTTTCAAGCCGAATGACGTCTTATTGCTTGCGGCTTGTGGACATTGGGCTGCATTCAAACCTTGATACTTGTGTGAAATGTGAATGGCACACCTCGTAAAAGCATCATCTCATTTTGCAAAACTAACTCACTAAAATTCCAGACCTTACGGTGCTTATTTTAAGACTTGTAAATTACGTGCATTCATCCGCAGTTAATTGTTTAAACAGAGGTGATGACTTTTTTTCAATCATATTTAATGCACTCTTTTTTTTATCATTTCTCCCGGGACCACTTTCTTGCTTCTTCAAATTTGCAAAATCCACAATTTTACCATTTTCAACTTTTTTGCAGGGTTTTTATTTTTTTTTTAAAGAATCATGAACAGAACTTCAAACTCAAAGTAAGCAAGATGCCTTAAGGAGATTATTATATATAGAATTTTAAATAAAATAAACAAATTGTTAACTAAATAGTTAAAGTTTCAAAGCGATGAAATTTCAACTAAAGTTATGAATCTTCAATAAAAAAAATCCATTTTTAACCAATGAGTTCAAGTTAAAAACAAGTGTTTGATTTTTTAACTAAAAAATATGCATTATCAGTGAAACAAATAACAGTTCATGTTTAAACTTAAAAGATTTTAATTTTAAATAAAAAACAATTTAATTAATAAATATACCATTTTTAACGAAAAAAGTTCATTTCTAATCAAATGGTTAAATTTCCAATCCAAAAATTTAAATTATCAACAAAAAAGTTGAATTTTCAACTCAAAATTATGACTTTTTAACAATAATGTCCAATTTTATGCAGAATAATTAACTTTTCAACTAAATAATGAAATAAAAATCAATGTATTGTTCATAAGATAGTTCTAAATTAATCACCTAGTTAAAATATTCATTCAAAAAGAAATAATTTTTAATAAAAAAATGTAGCAGTTCATATTTTAAGGTAAGAAGATTTTAATTTAAAAATGAAACCAGTTGAATTCATAAGAAAGTATGAATTCTAAAGAAAATAGTTGAATTATCAACCAAAAAATATGAGTTTTTAAGTAAATTGTTGAATTATTTATAAAAATCAGAAATTGTTACCAAAAGAGAAACATTTTCCTTAAAAAAGCCGAGTTTTCAACAAAGGATTTGTATTTTCTATAAAGAAAAAATTTTAATTCCATAAACCAAAAAAATGGTAATGAAGTTTTCGAATTTGTTACCCGAAATTAAGAATTTTCAATAAAAAAATTAGTTACAAAAAAACAGTTGAATTTTAAAACTAAAAGGATGAGTTTTTATTCAGAAATGAAAAAGTTAATTTTAAACTAAATAACGTTTTAATTTTTAATAAAATTTTTGAATTTTCATCAAACCAGAGAAATAAATTTTTAACAAAGAAGCGAAAAATTTAAACAGATTTTGAATTTTTAATAAAAAAATTTATAAATTTTGAAGAAAAAAAGTCATTTTCAACCAAGTAGTTAAATTTTTCAATGAAACTAAATTTTCAAAATTAATACTTAAATTTTCAAAAAAATAATAAAATGTTTACCAACAAAAAAAAAGAATAAGGATGAATGAAATTTTAACCTAAAAATCGTTGGGATTTCTTATTTCGTTCTAAAATTAATTAATTTAACATCTGAGTGAAAAATGATAAAACGAGAAAAATAGGCCTAAATAAATAGAAATGTTGATTTAATTCTAATACTTTATAAATATGGGATTAAATCAGCGACGTATAATATTTGGAGTTGACTTTACAGTCTGAGTATTTGAAAAAATTGTTATCTTCATAATTTTATTGTTTTCGTCAATACTATTTTTTTTTATTTACGTTTTTCAGGCTATATTTTTTTTAACTCACATTGAAGAATGTTTTCAAACCCCGAGAGTTTTCAACTGACAAAAATACATTAAAAAATGACGAAAAATAAGAATAAATAAAAAATAAAATAACAAATAAAAAAAAGGATAAATAAATAGAAATGTTGACTTACTTTTAATACTTTATAAATATTTAAGGAAAGACGTAACGTATAATTAATTTAGAGTTGACTTTAATAGTCTGTGTTTTACAAAAAAATTTTATCCTCATAATTTTGTTATTTTCGTCAATAGTAATTTGTTTATTTTTGTTTTTTTATGCTATAAACTTTTTTTTATCTGAAATTAAAGAATGATTTAAAAATCTGAGAGTTTTCAACTGACAAAAATACATTAAAAACTTGCGAAAAATAAGAATAAATGAGAAATAAAATAATAAATAAAAAAGAGGGATGAAAAAATAAAAATGTTGACTTACTTTTATTACTTCATAAATATTTAATGAAATACGTGACGCATAAGAAAACTCAAACAGAAAAAGCAGATTGTGAAGACTCTTTCTTTTTAGCTTGCTCATAATATTATTTCAAACAACTCTAAGTTTTTACTGAAAATGATGCATTAGAAAAAAGCTGCATACTTCTAATTCTAAATATAATTAATAAAAATGTTTCAAAATTATTGAAGGAAATTATAGTTTTAAACATTTTAATAAATGAAACATAAAAAAAAATTAAATAAAAAAAATTGCAGGCAGCGAGAATCGAACATGCATCCTTCCAGCTATGAATCCCAGGCACTACAGCCTGAGTTCCCAGCTAATTAATAATTAATCATTTATGATCAATAACTAATAATATAAAGTCAATTTTCTGGAAATTAATATCCAGATAATGATCTTTAATTAAATAATTAATGAAAATTAATTAAATAATAACTTTGAGCACACAATTGACCTTTTTAATCACTCTTTTGGATTAGATCACAATCTCACTAGAAATGGTATCTTCGAGATGGTTCTGGCCCCGGAAGAGTCGACAGTCACGTCGTTGATAAAGGTTGCCGTGAGCGGGCGCCGCTGGACCACTTGGTCGGAATGGTTCTCTTTAGCCAAAGATACGTGAGGTTTATGGCGAATCATGGTACGGTAAATGAACATACCCGTTCGAGCCTAATGTTTTTCTCTTTTTCTACGGTCTACACCATCTCAACCAATCTTCACCCTCCTTCCTAATTTTTTTTTCCATTTTTTTTTCGTTTCGCTAAACGATATTTGGTCGCACTCAACGCAATTTTTTTTATCCCCAGAAATTTTCAAATCGGATGATAAATCAATTTAATTTAAATAACAAAATCAGGCTGAACTTTTTCTCTTCGTGTTTAAAGAATTCCTCTTTTTCTATTTTCAAGGAACCTGCTGACGAAATTAAACTTTTTATTTAAATTGAAAAGTCTACTATTATAATTTTGGCATGAAATTTATTATTGCAAATTTAGTTCTTTTGTTGAAAAATGAACTATTTTGTTCAAAAGTTTTCTTTTTGACAGAAAATTTAACAACTTGGGTGAAATTTAAACTACTTTGTTAAATAATCATTTTATTGATTCAAGATTTAAATATTTTGTTGATTTTTTTAATTAATCTGCTTTGGATAAATGTTAAACTGTTTCGTTCAAAATTTTTGAAATTTTAAATACAAATGTTTTTTATTGAAATATATACTATTACAATTTTTTCTGATAATTTATTAATTTAAATTCAACTGTTTGTTATTTAAATGTAAAATCTCTTTAGATTAAAATGTCAACTGTTACATTTTTCTTCAAGATTTCATTTTTTTGAATCGAAAATTCAACTACTCGGTTGAAATTTGAACCTCTTTCATAAAAATTAATTTTTTTGTTTAAATATTGAACTATCTTATTGAAAAACTATTTCTTTTCTTGAAAATTTCATTCTTTCATTAAAATTCAACAATTTGGTTTAAAAGTCATATTTTTTTGTCGAAAATTTAATTACTTGGTTAAGAGTTGAAATATATGGTTTGCTAAAAATATATTTTTTTGGTTTAAGACTTAAGTATTTTGTTGGCATTCATAAAAAAATTTTGTTTTTGAGAATTTAACTAATTTGTTGAAAATTCATCTATTTCGGTTGAATTTAACAATTTTTTATTTAAATTAAACTATTTTTTGATTGAAAAATCATCTATTTAAATTTTTGCTGAGAATTAATGTTTATTGTCGAATTCAACTATTTCTTATTTAAAATTAATATCTCCTTTTTTCAAATTTCAACTATCAAATTTTTTCAGATTTAATTATTTTTGTTAAAAATTTAACTACTTGTCTGAAACTTGAACCTCTTTGATAAAAATAAATTTTCAGATTGTTAAAGGTTGAACTATTCTGTTCAAAATTAATTTCTTTCTTTTAAAATTTAATTCTTTCATTGAAAATTCAACTATTAGGTTAAAAGTTGAACTAAATTTTTTCAGTTAATCTTTTTTGTTTGAGAGTTTAACCATTTTTTTTTGAATATTTGTATTTTTTGGTAGAAGTCAATTATTTTATGTAAATTAAAGTATTATTTGATTACAATATCCTTAACTATTTTTATTTAAAATAAAAATCTTTTTAGATTAAAATATCAAATATTAAATTTTTTCCTGAAAATTTATAACTTTTATTAAATATTCAACTACTTTGTTAAAAATTGAAACCCTAAAAGAAACATTTTTTCGGTTCATTATTGAACTATTTAATTTAAAATTTATTCATTTTGTTAAAAAATTAATTTTGGAACAAAAAATTTACCTATTCTATTTTTGGTTGAAAATTTATGTTGTTAGTTAAAAATGTATTAATTTGGTAAAAAAATTATCTTTTTAGGCCGAAAATTCAAATATTTGTTAAAAATTTATACTAATTTGATGAAACCTTAATTATTTTGTTAAAAATTCAACTATTTTGATAAAAACCACCCTCTTTTGTCGAAAATTTAACTTTCGGTTGATTTTTGAACGACTTTTACAAAGTTTGTTTTATTATTTGACAATTCGACTTTTTTGTCGCAAATTATTATTATTATTATTTTTGAAAATTAATCTGTTGTTCTTTTGTTTTTTTAAATAACTTTTGTTAAAAATTCAACTGTTTTGGTAAAATTCATCCTCTTTTGTCGGTTGATTTTTAAACGACTTTGACAAAGTTTTTTTTAATGTTTGACGATTCGACTTTTTTGGCGCAAATTATTATTATTATTTTTTTTGTTAATTAACCTGTTTTGAATTTGTCTTTTTTGGTTGAATTTAACATATTTTTATTTTAACTTAAAATATTTTTTATTGAAATATCATCTATTACTTTCTTTGTTGGAAGCTACGTTTTTGGGTTGAATTTAATTTTTTTTTTATTAATAACTGAAATCTTTTTGACAGAAATATCACCTGATACATTTTTCTTTTAAAATTATTTTTTTTTACTGAAATTTAAACTACTTGTTTAAAAGTTGAACTCCTTTAATAAAAATGTATTTACTCGGTTAAAGATTTTACTATTTTTTACGATATTCATTTCTTTGCTGGAAAATTTAATTCTTTTCTTAAAAAATCAACCACTTTTTTAAAAAGTCATATTTTTTCGAATTATTGCCTACTTGGTCAAAAGTTAAACTGCTTTCTTAAAAATTTATTTTATTTGTCGCCGATTTCACAATTTTTTGGAATTTTTTTTATTAAACTCAATATTTTTTAATTTTACATTAAAGTATGTTTTGTTCAGAATTCATCTTTTTTAGTTGAATTAAATTGTTTATTATTCAAAATTAAAACTGTTTTCAATTGTAACATCAAATAATACTTTTTTCTTTCAAAATTTACAAATTTTTATTTATCATTAAACTAAGTAGTTGAAAGTTTAAATAATTCTATAAAAATTCATTCATTTGGTGAAAGATGATATTATATGTTATTAAAAATACGTTCCTTTGACTGGAAAATTAGGTTTTAAACAATAAGTTTAACTATTCCTTTTTGATTGAAAATTGATTTTTATTATTATTTATTATTTTTATTATTACATAATTTGTTATTTTGATTAAAGATATATGTTTTTATGTTGAAAATTCCACAATTTTGTTACAAATTCGTCTCTTTTGCTTGAAAGTTCAATTATTTGATTGTGGATGCAAATATTTGATCTAAAATAAATTTTTTCGTTTGTTTAAAATTTAAACATTTAGTAGAAAAATAATCATTTTTGATCGAAAATGAACTTTTTTTGAAAATTTTTCCCTGTGGATTTAAACGTAAATTTTAAACTTGCATCCAAAAGATTTGTCTTTTCAGCTTGAAAACTCAACTCTTTCATTAAAAATTTGTCTTGCTTACTATAAAGTTATTTTTTTAAGATTGAAAATTTTCAAATCATAAAAAAATAAATAATAAAAAATAAAAAATGTATCAGTTTTAAAATTATTTTCACGAAAATGTTCGTTTTGAAATATTAATGGTTTCATATAAATTCTATATGGTACCGTGAACTAGAGTTAAATGTGCATTTCTGCAATGCAGAATCAAGAGTGTGCCACTTTCCCCACAAGCACCACTTAGCCCTAATTTTTATTTTAAAAAATGTATCCCAATAATTTTTTGAAAAATCACCCAATTTCCCCTTTTCTGAGAGCATGACGAGCTGTGAAGGCTTTTTTTCTTATTTTCTTTGCCTTATGATAAGCAAAAACAAAAATAATGAACCACGAAAAACACGCAAAGAAAAGAAGGCCTTCATTTCAAAGTACAGTTACATGACGTGACTTTAATTTTGAAGTTGATCGAAAAATCGTACGAAATATTGATATCTTCTTCGAGTGTCATTTCAATTGGTCACATTGATTCCAACCCTGCAATCTACGGTTCTGCCCTCAGTTGCAGTTCAGATTTAACCGCAAAAGTTTCTTCGTCGTTCGTTGGTCTCGATCGTCTGTAATGATCCGTGTGGTTTTCATTGGCGTGAAATACGCGACGTTTACACGCTCACGTTTGCACGTTTACACGCTCGTTTCGGTCTGTCCTGGATAAGGTACGCGCATACGCAAACGACCGCGAAGAAACGGCTTTTCTTCATTTCTTCTTATTTCCTTAAGCGCGATCCTATTAGGTCGTTAATTCCAAGTTGAAAAGTCACCCAGTCTCAAGTACAGTTATAAACAACTTGTCTGATCCAAAATTCTACAAATACTTTGCTCCTCGCAATTGTGAGATCACGTGCAAAAGTCATATGTAAATAATACTTGTCTATCTTGCGAGACAGTTCATAGAAGAAAAAAACAAAGAATGATTTCTGTAGGTACGAGTGACTTGTTTGGACTTGCAAGTAACACTACCCAAGTGCCAATCACCGATTAGAAGTAAACTTTGCACACCAATAAAACACTAAAAAATATTGAACCCGTGTTTTTTTATTTTTGCAGAATCTGCTTTGTAGGGGTAGAAACCACTCTTGCCACACCAAAAGCAGCCTGATCCCCTTATTTCTGGGATCAGCAAGTTTAATAACTCGTTCTTCTTAAAATAATTTAATTTCACACGATAATATAGCCCACCTAATCACCTACCCCTTTATCAACGTAGCCCATTTAAACACCCACCCCTAAGCAACCTAACTTCGACAAACAAACCCTATCAAACCACAAAAAGGCTAACCCACCTGACCCTGGAAACAGCGAGTTTAATCGCTTATTTTACTTGTAATAATTTATTCACACACCACAGGTCGGTTAACCCACCTATCCTCAACTCATCTAACCCCTAATCTAACCCAACTAATCTCTACCAAATAATCAAACCCCTAATCTAATTCTGTTCCCTCTGGTTTCATTCACAAAAAAATGACAATTGATGTGCCTCTTTGTGGTTTTATAGGGGTGATTTCTCGAGATTTCGTGGGTTAGGGGTGGGTATTTTGATGGGTTATGTTGGTTAAGGGGTAATATGTAATATATAATAAAGGGCAATACCCCTTAAACAACATAGCCCATCCAAACAACCACCCCTAACCTCCGCAACCTCGAGAAACCACGCCTACCAAAACAAAAGCAGCCTAATCCACTTATCCCTGGGATCAGCTAGTTTAATAACTCGTTCTTCTTAAAATAATTGAATTCCACACGATAATATAGCCCACCTAATCACCTACCCTTTAACAAACGTAACCCATCAAAACACCCACCCTTAAGCAACATGACGTCGAGAAACCATCCCTATCAAACCGCAAGGAGGATAAGCCACCTGACACTGGGAACAGCGAATTTAATAGCTTATTTTACTTGTAATAATGTAATCCTAGCTGACAGACGGGTTAACCCACCTACTTTCAACTAATCTAACCCCTGATCTAACCAAACTAATCTAACCAAATTAATATAACCCCTTATCTAAGCCAACTAATCTTAACCAAATAATCAAACCCCTAATCTAATTCTGTTCCCTCTGGTTTCCTTGACAAACAAATGTCGATTGATGTGCCTCCTGGAGGTTTGCTAGGGGTGGTTTCTCGAGGTTGTGTAGATTAGGGGTGGGTGTTTAGATGGGTTACGTTGGTTAAGGCGTAATATATAATATATAATAAGGGGCAATACCGTATTATTATACAATATAATACCCTTAACAATACTTAGCAATACCCTTTACCAACGTAACTCATCCAAATAACCACCCCTAACCTACGCAACCTCGAGAAACCACCCCTACCAAGTCAAAAGCAGCCTAACCCTCTTATTCCTAGGAACAGCGAGTTTAATAGCTCCACACGATAATATACCCCACCTAATCACCTACCCTTTAACCACGTAAACCATTCAAACACCCACCCCTAAGCAACCTAACCTCGAGAAACCTAACACTATCAAACCACAAGGACCAAACCCACCTAATCCTATCAAATAACACTATTAAAAAAACACTATCAAACCCACCTGATCCTGGGAACAGCGAGTTTAATCGCTTATTTTACTTGTAATAATTTAATCCCACACCACAGGCGGGTTAACCCATCTATCCTCAACTAATCTAACCCCTGATCTAACCCAACTAATCTCAACTAAATAATCTAACCCCTAATCTAATTCTGATCCCTCTGGTTTCCTTGACCAACAAATGACGATTGATGTGCCTTCTTGTGGTTTTATAGGGGCGGTTTCTCGAGGTTTCGTGGCTTAGTGGTAGGTGTTTGGATGGGTTACGTTGGTTAAGGGTTATTGTCCCTTATTACACATTATATATTACCCATTAACCAACGTAACCCATCCAAACAACCACCCCTAACCCACGCAACCTCGAGAAACCACCTCTATCAAACTACAAGGAGGCACATCAATCGTCATTTGTTTGTCAAGGAAACCAGAGGGAACAGAATTAGATTAGGGGTTACATTATTTGGTTGAGATTAGTTGGGTTATATCAGGGGTTCAATTATTTTAAGAAGAACGAGCGATTAAAGTCGCTGATCCCAGAGATAAGTGGGTTAGGTTGCTTTTGGTTTGGTAGGGGTGGTTTCTACCCCTAGAAAACGGATTCTGAAAAAATAAAAAAACACAGGTTCAGTATTTTTTGGTGTTTTATTGATGTGCAAAGTTTGGTTCTAATCGGTGAGTGACACTTGGGTAGTGCTACTGTTAGTAAGATTCATTTATTAAAAATTGTATAACTCCTTCTATACTCTATTCCCCGATTGATGCCTGAACGAAAGTTTCCAATATTGAAGGAGACACTCAATTTTTTATGGCGTTCAGGCAGCGAACGTGTCAAGTTTCTTTAAGAAAGCCTTCCACAGTCGCGAAAAGTGTACGTAACTTGGTCCGCCTGGTTATTCTCTTGGGGAATAGAGTATACAGTTTGAGCTAATTACGAGTTTAAAAGTCACACAATCTCAAGTACAGTTATAAACAACTTGTCTGATCCAAAATTCTACAAATACTTTACTTCTTGCAATTTTGAGATTATGTATAAAATTCATATGTTGAAACAAAAGAAAACAAAGAATGATTTGCTTAGGTACGAGTGACTTTTTTTGGACTTAATAAGATTTATTTAATAAAAATTGTATAAGTCCTTCTATACTCTATTCCCCGAAAGTCCAAGAAGAAGTTGCCTGTAGAAAAGTGCCCAATATTGAACAGGCACTGAATTGTTTATGGCGTTCAGGGATTGAACAGTTCAAAATTTTTTTAAGAAAGCCTTCCATAATTCCGCCAAGTGGATGTAAGTTGGTCCACCTGTCAGTTATATTATTGGGGAATAGAGTATAAAATTTTGGTTAATTTCAAGTTAGCAAATTACACAGTCTCAAGCATAAAAAAAGCAACTAAAATAATTTAAACAAATAATCTGATCAAAAATTCTACAAATACTTTACTCCTTGCAATTTTGAGATTATGTACAAAAGTCATATGTAAATAATACTTGTCCATCTTGAGAGACAGTTGAAACAAAAGAAAACAAAGAATGATTTGTTTAGGTACGAGTGACTTTTTTGGACTTATTAAAATTTATTTAATAAAAATTGTATAAGTCCTTCCATACTCTAATCCCCGAGAGTCATGTTTATGGAATTCAGGGAGCTTGCAGATAAAATTTCTTTAAGAAAGCCTTTCATAGTTGGGAAAAGTGGACGTAACTTGGTCCGTCTGGTTATTCTCTTGGGGATTAGAGTATAAAGTTTGGGCTAATTCCAAATTGGTGAATAAAGTTTTCGTTAATTCCAAGTTGGCAAATTATACAGTCTTAATTATAAAAAAAAACTAAAAAAAACTTAAACAAGTTATTGTATCTAAAACTTTTCAAATACTTTCCTACTTGTAATTGTGAGAGTATGTACAATAGTCATATACAAATAATACCTCTATCTCTTAAAATATAGTTCAAAGATAAGAAAAGAAAGAATGCTTTTTATAGGTACGAATGACTTGTTTGGAATAAGTAATATTTATTTATTCAAAATTGTATAAGTCCTTCTATACTCTATTCCCCGAGAGTCAAAAACAAAATTGTCTTGACGAAAGTATGAAATATTGAAAGAGACTTTCAATTTTCTATTATGTTCAGGGAGCCTTTGGGTCAAGTTTCTATGAGGGAATAGAATATGAAGGGAATAGAGTATGAAGTTTTCGTACTAATAATTAATTCAATTAATTTATTTTTATTGTATATCACTTTCAATGACTTTTAATCTGCTTAAAATGTAAATGGTGTTTAATAAATTTTTATAAATTTATTTAATTTAGTTATGTAATTTATTATTATAGTTCAAAAAAATTATAGTTCAAAAAATTATTTATACTTCAACATTTCCGAAAAACATAATTTTATTTTGAAAACTGTAATTACTGTTGTTACTTTTATAACTTTTATAAGCTGATTAACTTTGTTGATAATAAATAAATTACATAAATATTGAATTTCATTTGTTTTAAATTAAGTAAAATAAATTTATTATTTACTTTAAAGTTAAGGAATTGAATATTGGCTCTTATTTTTATAATAAAGGTTAATTGTTTCTTTAGATTGTCTATATTACAATTATATTCTTATTCGAAATTTGTTGTGATGTTGCGAAATGTGTATCTGAATTCAGTTTAAAAGAGTATATATGCACATAATTTTATTTTTGTGAGTTAATTTAAAAAGTTATTAATAAATTCAATTATAGAAATAAAATTTAATATTTAAAGAAAAATATAATTCATGTTTTTATTATAAAAGTTGATTTTTATTTAAAATACTCATATTCCAATTACAGGATCTTTCAGATATTTCTGATATTGTGAAATGAGTATCTGAGTTTAATTTTAAAAATTATCTGTAAATATGGTTTAATTTTTGTGAAATAAGTATATAAGGTTCTTAATTATTCAAAATCTCACAAATAATAGTAAGAATTTTAAAAATTAAGGAACAATGTTGTGAATGTTTGAATGAAAATTAGTTTAGTGCTTTTCATGTTGTGAACAGATTAATGAATAATTATCTGATTCTTTACTTTTTCAAACAAATTAAGTTATAATTTCGCTAATTACATTGCGATTTATTTTTTGATTTTAAATGATCCCCGTATTTTTATTATGTACATGTGCATATGTCTTAATCTGCGATTTTTTTTGTTTCAGGTAAGTCCCTCTTACGGCTTTCTTAAATCTACTGGGAAGTGGTGAGCAAATTTACAATAATCGAGTAATTAACAAAAAAATTTATTTTTTGGTTGATGATTCATCATTTTCGTTCATTTTTTTTATTAAAAACTTAACTATTTTGTCAATTATTTTTTAACTGAAAACTGAACTGTTCCATGTTTAGTTAAAAATTCTTTTTTTTTGTAGAAAAATCTTTTGATTTTTTTTTTTTAATTAAAAACTAATGATTTTGATTTTGATCTTAAAATTAAAAATTAATTTTTTTAACAAAAAATGTAATTAATTTTTTGTCAAAAAATTTTTTATATGCATTTAATCTTTTTGGTAGAAAATTCATCCTTTTGGTTGAAATTTTAACTACTTTTTTTTTTAATTTATTTTATTTGGATAAAAACTAATTTCTCTGAATTAAAATGAAACTATTCTGTTTTTATGAAAAATTGATTTTGTTTTAGTTGAAAATCCATCTATTTTGTTAAAAACAAATTTTTTATGATGAAAATTATTTGTTTTAACTCAAAATTCAACTATTCAATTTTTTTTCATTTTTTTTTGTTGATAGACACTAAATCTTTTTGGTCCAAAATCAATTTGTTTGGTTGATAATTTTTTCTATTTCGTTGAAAATTTATTTGATTTGGTTAAAAATATATGTCTTTAACATAGAATTGAACTATTCATTTTTAGGGAACAATATGAACTTTTTATTTGAAAATTTTATTAACAAAAAAAATTATTTGTTCAAAAACATATTTATCTAACATAAAATTCCACTATTCTATTTTTCTTGAAAATTTATCTTTTTTAGTTTAAAATTTATCTATTTTGTTGCAATGTTCTGTTAAAAAAAATCATTTTCTGGGTTGAATATAAAACTATTTGGTTGAAAATTCAGTTATTTGTTAAAAACGCATCTGTTCTCATCTGTTCCTGTAAAACATTTTTATATTTAGTTCAAAACTTATTTATGTAACTTAAAATTAAATTTTTTATTTGAAAATATAAATAGGAAGTGAAAAATTCATCTCTTTTTTCTAAATTTGTCTTTTTTTTGTAGAAAATTAACCATTTTGATTTAAAACTCAAGCATCTGGCTGAAAGTTTTATAAAAATTTTAATATTTCATTATAAATTCATGTATTTTGTTAAAAATTATATTTTTTTGGTAGAAAATTCATCTCCTGAGTCAAAAATTCAACTATCTCGTTAAAAAATAATTTTTTTATCAAAGATGTATATTTTTGGTCAAAAGTTAATTTTATTGGCTAAAAATCCAAAAAAATTATTTTATTTATTTTTTATTTATTTATTTTTTTCTAGAAAGTTGATATTTTTCGGTTGAAATTTTTTTAATTCTTATCACTTGAAAACTCAACATTTTGGATAAGATTTTTTTTCTAAATTGATTGAAAAATCTTTTTTGCTAGAAAATTCATCTCCTGGGTCCAAAATTCAAATATTTGGTTAAAAACTATTTTTTTGATTAAAGATGTATATTTTTGGTCAAAAGTTAATATTATTGACTAAAAATAAAAAAAAAATGGTATTGACAATTCTTTTTTGTTATTCTTGAAAATAATTTTTTTTATTATAAATATAGCTGTTTATTTTTTTCTGGAAAGTTGATATTTTTCGGTTTAAATTTCTCTTATTCTTATGACTTGAAAATTCAACATTTTGGATACATTTTTTCCGAATTTATTAAAAAATCATTTTCGGTTGAAAATTCAATTCTTCTGTTCAAAATTAATATTTTTTGGTTTACCTCAACAGTTCTTTATTGAAAATTAAAAAAGTTTTTGTGTAAAGATATTATTTATTGCAGTTTATTTTTTTATCGCAGAATTATCAGTTTACTTAAAAGTTGAACTATTTGATTAAAAATTCCCTTTTTCTTTGTTGAAAATTAATTCTTTTGATTGAAAATTCAAGTATCTGGCTGAAAGTTTTATAAAAACTTAAATATTTAATTGAAAATGCCTGTATTCTGGTAAGAATTATACTTTTTGGTAGAAAATTCATCTCCTGGGTTAAAAAGTTAAATTTATTGGCTAAATATAAAAAAAATTGTATTGACAATTCTTTTTTGTTGAAAACAAATTTTTTTATTATAAATGTAGTTATTTATTTTTTTCTGGAAAGTTGATATTTTTCGGTTCAAATTTCTCTTATTCCTATCATTTGAAAACTCATATTTATTTTTTTCTAGAAAGTTGATATTTTTCGGTTTAAATTTCTCTTATTCTTATGACTTGAAAACTCAACATTTTGGATCAGATTTTTTTCCAATTGATTAAAAAATCTTTCTTATTTAAAATTCAACTCTTCTGTTCAGAATTAATGTTTTTTGGTTTAATACAACAGTTCTTTATTGAAAATTAAAAACTTTTTTGTATAAAAATATTATTTATTGTAGTTTTTGTTTATTTTAAATTTTTTATCGAAGAATTATCAGTTTGGTTAAAAATTTAACTATTCAATTAAAAATTCCCTTTTTCTTTTTTTAAAATTAATTATTTTGTCTAAAAATTTAATACTAAAATTTCAAATTAATAAATCTCGAGCACAATTAACTAAACTTAATTTTATGCAAAATGGATCACATAAAGTGAACTCTAGATTACAAAATGATAAAAAAAATTTTATTTAATTTCGAAGCTGTCTTCGCTTTCAATTTCTTGGACTAAAATGCAGGAGCCTTATAAAAAAAAATCGCTAATCGATGAGAAGTCGATCGATGTTCCAAGTGCTCTGAAATGACGATCGCGACTATACGATGGCGATTGCTTTTGTGGACTTTTTTTGCAATCAACGCGAATCCGAGGTCGCGCAGGCGAGCTCAAAGGTGCTCGGGATAAAGGTGAGCGAGTCTCGTGTTTTTCTCGCGCGTTCGGTCGCTTCGTCAAGATCGATCGACCGATCGACGAATTTAACGATCGGGGAGGTGCCTCTGCAGTGCGATGACACGCGTCGACTATCTCGATCAGTGGATCGATCTTACCGGTTTCTCGCTTCTCGCGCCTCAAGAACGAGATCTTTTTCAATAGCGCTTCGCGATTCGCATTTCACCTCCTTACCTTTTTAAAAAATAATTCCTTCGCAGTACTCGGAAAGATACTGAAAAAATAATTTAATTTTATCTTTAAAAAATGATCGCTCCGTCGGGAATCGAACCCAGGCCTTCCGATTACCGATCGGGTGCTTTTATGACTAAGCTATTTTTTTCCTTTCTTTTCTCTTTCTTCTCTAAAGTGTCATGGGATTTTAAATTTATGGAATTTGTGTTATCATCGGGATGGTAAATGAACTTGGAGATGAAATAATGATCACATTTTGTGAAAATAGATATCTACACTATCGATCTAAGATAGTCTTTGTTAGAGTTCTTAAATGCTCAAGAATTTATGTTGAGCAAATGCTCCCGTAAAACTTGCGATAGAGTTAAAAATAGCAACTTTTTGGTTGAAAATTAATCTCTTTTGGTTGACAATTCAAATTATTTTGTTGAAAATTTATCTTTTTTGGTTAAATTCACCTATTTTTGGTATAAAATAAAAATCCTTTTTGGTTGAAAATTTAACTACTCAATTGGAAGTGGAACTACTTGGTTAAAAATTCATTCATTTGGTTTATGATTCATCATTTTAGTTGAAAAACTTTTTTTTTGTTCAAAATTTCAAATATTAAATATTTGAATTGTTGATCTTAAGTTTATTGACCAGGAAATATTTAATTATTAATTTTAGATGTTAATTTTGTTTGTCTACTGGT
>JAAAKG020032209.1:5426-19535 GCA_010014905.2 Druon quercuslanigerum
GCGGCAGAGGGGGGGGGGGGGGGGGGGGGGGGGGGGGGGGGGGGGGCAGATAGACTGCGTACCATTTTCTGACACAGGGGAGGACTGGTTAACTTAGAATGTGCAATCACACTTTGAAAATACAAATTTGAATACAAATTTGTTAAAAAGCTTAAAAAAATATTCTGCTATCAAAGCATGTAAATAAACAGGGTTTCCACTCTTCTGCCTATATGTTATTACCCGCTGTACCCCATTTTTTAATAAATCCCCTTTTACCACTATTTTAAAGAAAGTTCCTCTTTTTCTCAGTTTTTTCGCTTACATGCGAACTGAATTAATAGAATACAATAAGAAAAATAAATCTCTTCCGATTAAAAGTTTTACTATATAATTCTAAGATATCTGATCGTTTTGCTCCGACAAATCCAACTCTCTCTGATCAATTTCGTATATTAAGTAAGAGTAATAAAATTCTCAACAAACGAACATTAAACATATTTATTTTGGCCATACGAATTAGCCTAAATTATGCTTATATCCACAAAGAACTGTTTTTTGTAATAACAACATCCTACGTTTTTGCTCACCTTTGGCCCCTTTTCAAAAATAAAATTACAATATTTCTACGAGCATCGTTTTACATTGATTATTACGTCGTTTCATTCACTGAATAGGAACCATAATGACCATGACAAAATATTTTGTAGAATTAAATTTAATTCCAGTAATATTTACCAATAATTTCATAGCCAAATATGACTATAAAAAATAAATCTAGTGAACCATTCGATTTTTGTTTTAAAATTGATCGTTTTTAGTTTTTAATTCATCTGCTAAATTTTCGTTGAGAATTCATCTTTTTTTCGTTGAAATTCGACCTCTTCTTCGAGGTCGAAGTTCTTCTAAATTCGAACTGCTTCGTTAAACATGTATTTCAATGGATGCGGATTTAACTTTATTCTCTTGAAAATTCATCTATGAGAATTCATCACTTTAACTGAACTCGCCTATTTTTTATTTCTAATTAATATATTTTATTATTTGAAATAACATCTATTATTTTTCTCATTGAAAATTATTCTTTTTTCATTCAGAAATCAAATAGGTACTTGTTTAGAAGCCGAAATTCTTTGTTAAAAATTCATGTTACTGGATTAAAATTCACCATTTTAGTTAAAACCCCAACTATTTTGTTAAACGTTCGTCTTTTTCAATATAAAATTCGTCCTTTTGGATTAAAAATTAAACTGCCTTCTAAAAAATTAATCTTTTTTACATGGAAATTAAAATAGTTGGCTGAGAATAGCAACAATTTTTGGTGGAAGTTCCATATTTTTTGTTTTAATAATTCGATTTTTTAGGTTTAAAAATGCATCTTTTTTGCTTTAATAATTTTTTTTTAGAAAAGTTCTTGGTTATAAGCTCATCCTTCTTGGTTGAATATTAATCATTTTTATTTGAAAATTCAAGCCTAATAACATATACTTTAACTTAAAATCTTAGACGTTTCATATTAAATTCAGTATGGCAAGGCCGTAGCCAGAGGGGGATGAAGCGAGTCGCCGCCGCCCTGAAAATGTTTTCGGGGCACGGCCTTGCAGTATAGAACCTATACATTAATCTTATTTAAAAGACCTTATTCCCCCATTTCCTATAAGTCACCTATAAATCAGCCTGTTTCCCCTGTTTTAGAGTATTTTGGGCTCTAAAGTCGATTAAAAGATTATGTTTCTATGTTTTGTGTTTCATATTATTCATTTGTCAAATGAAATAAAAGACCAAATTTTAAATCAAAGGGGGGAGGGATTTTCCGATTTGTGACTTCATCCTGGGAGGTTCACGCTTTGCGTG
This sequence comes from Druon quercuslanigerum, assembly GCA_010014905.2. Taxonomy (NCBI): domain Eukaryota; kingdom Metazoa; phylum Arthropoda; class Insecta; order Hymenoptera; family Cynipidae; genus Druon; species Druon quercuslanigerum. The sequence continues at coordinate 7,260 of JAAAKG020032209.1, forward strand.
ACGATCTGTAACGAAGAAGGAAAGAAGTGGAAAAAGTGTTTAAAATAGCATGACGTAGTTTTTGAACAGCCCCTTATTAGAGCAAATCGAGTTGAATATTTCAGCAAAGTTTTCTTGTTTTAGAATATTGAACAACCAAACAGTATATATCTCACGATGGGGAAAAAGTTGTTGGTCGAAATTCGCTGAATAACTTCCTCCAGAAAGCTCGTCTTGGAGACTGTAGTCGTGCAAGCTCCATGGCTTTTTCTTTACGAGCGTCTGTGTAGCTGAGCGCCCACGTATTTTCTTGTTTCTTAATGTCCCTGCAAAGGTCTTTTGTTCCCATCCACCTTCGCCCTCGCCACCCTCGATGCGGTACTTTCCTCGTAACGTATGAAGTTTGTGTCTTCTTGCACGGCATATAGTTGGCTGGTTCACGCTGGCATAAAGCCGGGTGGGTCGGACGATTTAGAACAATGTACGGTCCACAACGAGAAGGTCCCGCGAGATCGTTTGGTAGGAACTTGGATTGGATTTTTAGGTCGCCGAAAAGAAGGCTCACTCGGGAATACGATCAGCCGATCACGATCCCGATCCCGATCTGGATACTTGCCCAGGCATCCAAGTTCTCTTCTGTTCTTGCTCGTTCAAGTGAACAGGCCATAAGCCCTGCGGCTCTTGCAAATCGAGTAAGGGTTTACCCGGTAACGGCGATAATCGAGTCAACGACAAATTGGGAGAGTTACAAGGGACTTCGAAACAGACTGCAGACTGGGATGAAATGGAGTGATTTCTTATGTTGTGTATTTCTTGAGTTCTTATTTCTTATTTTTCTCATATTTTATCGACAGATAATTCTTACATTCATGCTTTTCTTTTCTTTTTAGAGAATATTGTAAACAATTTGTAATTACTCTTACTGTACAATCAGGATTCTTCAATACAAAAGAAATAGCTTCCGGGTTTTGAAAACTTTTAAATAATAATTGTAAGTTTTTCGCATTGCAAAATAAATTCACCGCAATTCCCCGTTCTTGACGGTCTGAAAAAATAATGAAAAAAATTCCGGTATATCTCGATTTTCGAAGGCACCTGGTCCGGTGGCCACCCTGCTAATCCTTTATCAGCAATTCGTAGATCTTGTGTGACATTTTCATTCTTCCTTTATAGAAGTCATGATGACTAAGAGAAGATGCATCTGAAACGAATATAGAGATTAGCATGTAAATGAAATTTAAGTCCCGTCACAATGCGTACTAATCTCGTTACGTATTATGAAATATGACGTGGACAGAGGGGTTTGTCAGTCACTCACTCCAGGAAGACTCCCCTCGGTTACAGGGAGTGGCAACTGAATGGAAGCTAGAAGACATCATTATTTATGCCGTATGTGTCTCTGAAACTTTTCTCTTGACGAGGACCGGTGACGGTGTTCATGTATCACAGAGGATCAGCTGAAAATGAAATATTAATGACACGTTTCAATACACCGAGCTGCCAAGCTTTATCGAGAATTCACAGCACAGACTTATTTCAAAGTCGAGCGGTAATCGCATGCGAAGATAAGAAATCATTCTTGCGTTTCCGGTTTAGTAATAAGCTTCAGGAGGATAATACAAAATACAAATTATAAAATCAAAAACATTTATGAATTTTCAACCGAGTAGTTTAGTTTTGGAATAAGAAGAAATGTTTTTAACCAAACAAAAAAACTCATTTTTAACCAGTTGAGTCCAACGATAAAAGACCAGTTTTTCAGAAAATAGTGGAATCCTCAACCAAATAGACGAATTTTCAACAATGTGACCAATTTTCTATCCATAAGGAACACCGTTTAAAAAAAGAGTCAAAAGTTTTTAAGCTAGAAAGTTAAATGTTTTATGAAACAGTTGAATTTTAAACCGGAAAAAAATGTCAGCAAGAAAAATTAATCTTCAACAAAAAAGAATAAATCTTAAACAAATTGAAATAAATTCAAAAAGTCGATATTTGAACCAAATAGTTGAATCCTCAGCCCAAAACATGACTTTTGAGCAATCAAGATGAATTTTCTACCCAATAGCATGATGAATTTTTCACAAAGATATGAATTTTCTACCAAACAGTTAAATATTTAATCCAAAATAAAATAGGTAAATTTTACAATATGAAATTAATTTTAACCAAACAAAAACGAATTTTTAACGAGATAGTTCAGTTTTCAACCCAAATGACGCATCTCCAGAAAAATGCAATTTTACTAAATTAGTTTAACTTTCAAACAAGTTTGAACCAAATAGTTAAATTTTCAACTAAAAAGTTGAATTTACCATGAAGAAGATTAAATTTCTACCAAAAAAGACGATCTTTCGTTTAATTTTGAATTTGAACTTCGTTGAAATTTTGATGAAGATTGAAGCCAAAAAGGCGAATTAACAATAAAGCAGTTAATTTTTCAACCCAAAAATATGCTTTTTTAACAGAAAAGTTAATTTTCAACCAAATAGTTCAAATAGTTCAACCAAATTGTTGATTTTTTTATTTAAAAAGAAAAATTTACAAAAATACAAAACAGATTAGTTTTCGACAAAACAGTAGACTTTTTAACAAAAATGATGCATTTTATACCAAAAAAGACGAATTTTCAACACAGTACGTATGAACTTTTGACTAAATAGTATAATTTTAAAATATAAAAGATTAACTTTCAGCCAAAAATGAAATAGACTTTTCAAACAAATATTTGGATTACGCAGGCCAACAACTTTCAGAACCAGAGACGACCCGAAGGCTTTTGCTGTGCTGAATCCGAATCCGACCTCAGAAAAATTCCAGCACCCTCAATTTTCGAGATATTCTAACCTAAAAGGGTCAAAAACAAGTTATTTTGATGTATTCGAGGCTAGCTATCAAAACTATGTCTATTACAGCTTGTTGTATGTTGATATAATCCCAGACCCCTACAACCCAATTTCCTTAACCCTCGAGCACGATCTCTGGGCTCGAGGGTTAATGGGTGTGGGGGTCTACTTTTATTCCATGGGCAAATATTTTTGTAGTAAAAACGATATCCGTGAAAAGTAAAATTTTTCATATTTTAATCCGCCACATCTCGGCCATAAAAAATCGTATCGAAAAAAAGGGATGGCATTTTGAAGGTGAAGAGTAGTTCTTTACGATGACATCGTCAGTTTTGGAATAAAAAATTTTTCGCTATCTTACGGAGCCTAGAATACATCAAAATAATGCGTTTTTGACCCTTTTATGTTAGAATATATCGAAAACTGAGGATGCTGGAATTTTTCTGAGGTCGGAGTCGGATTCAGCGCAGCAAAAGCCGTCGGGTAAACTAGATCTGGTGTCTGGTTCCGGACCTTTTTCAAGTTTTTACGGCCTGTGTTATCTATCAATGAGGTGAATTTAAAAAAAATGAGTTGTAGTAGTTGAATTTTTGAAAGTAGTTGAATTTTCAACCAAAAAGATTAATTTTTCATCAAGCAGAATAATGTTCTACCAGAAAAGACCAATTTTCAAAATAAAAACATGAGTTTTCGACAAAATAGTTCAATTTTCTACCAAATTCTTGAATTTTCAAGCCAAAAAGATGAATTTTCTACAAAACAGTTGATTTTTATACCAAAATAGATGATTTCCCCAGAAATTATGTAATAATTGATATTTGTAAGAAAAAATATTATAATTAAAAATAATAACAGCTGAATTCAACCAAAAAATATGAATATTTAACTAAGAAGAATAATTTTCTACCAAAAAAGAAGAATTTTGGACAAAATACATACTAATTTTTTTACCAAATATCTTAATTTTTAAACTTTGAAAGGTCAATTTTTAACGAAAAAGGGATGTGTTGAATCTGAATTTACAAAATTAATTTAAAACAGAAAATTAAACAAATTTTCAACAAAATGTTCAAGTATTAAGATGAAAGATGAATCTTCTCAAAGAAAAAATGAATTATTAGCAAAGTATCTTTCAAGTTTTAACCAATTAATTATTGTATTTTTACCAAAAATATGATACTATAGAGTTTTCAACTAAAAAAATGAACTTTTAACCAAAAATATTTGGATATTCTAATTGAGTTCTATTACTTCTTTTCGCATTGAAGAGAAATAACGAGTAAAGAGAGGAGTAGAGCAAAGAGTGTGAAGTCTGAAATATATGAAAATGATTTTAAAACTTATTAAGTTATTATTAAAGTTTTACTCAAATATAAAGTTTTTTTTGAACAAAATCATCTACCTCTACTTCCGGCTTTATTTTGGACCGCATACATTAAAATATTTTTTACACAAGAATAATTGTTTGACTGTAAAAAGATAATGTCTACTTCTGGCACAAAAGTACATTTCTCTGTGTGGCACCATTTCAGGACTAGCTTTTGAAAAATTTGCAACATTTTTTGAAATTCATCATCAGGAAACGTACTAAATGTTCTCAAATATAATAAAATTACTTTCACTAACCCCCTCCCCTCCTTCCATTGTTATAAACTGTAGTTTTTAGCGCGACCCCCCCCCCTTACATTGGTAACGTGGTTTATGGACAGTCCTGCGTGATTGTAACATTTGCGACGTAGTTTAAATGACTTGGGGGTTATTTGAGGGGGTTTTAACCAGTACCTAAAACCAGTTAAGGCCCTTACTGGTTCTAGATTCTGGTTGAAAGACTCTTAAGTAATTCAAACTATCAAGTCAGGAATGTCGGAATTTACTCCACATGCCTGAAATCATCTCGTTTGACGGTATGATTTCTATAACTCATACTATATTCCCATTAGTGCTTTTTTATTATTTAAAGCAATTTCCGGTATACTGATGAGCACGAAAGTATCAAATGTAGAAAATGCTTTGAGAGACGCATATCACAAGGAGGTGGTCAGCGGAAAAAATGAATCACGTTAGTCAGGCGTCGTCAGAGTCGAGCGACGAAACCCCATTTCCGTGGGCAGCATTTGTACACGTGTCACCTGAGCGGCATAAAAGGGACGTGGTTGATGGAAGGATAAATAGCAGCAGTGTCGTGACACGGAACAGTGACCGGGCTGGGATGGAGTGACAGCTCTGCGACAAGTTGACATGTTTGTACAGAAGCCGCACAATGGACGTACGGGGCATTAACGAATACATATTACCCGGTGGGCAGAGGTGTACTCTTTCCTGGCTGTGTGAGTGTTCATAAAGAGAAGTTCATCGAGGACAGGTGGCCAGGAATCGTCTATACGTCCAGCATTCACTTCAGCAAGAACTACTTGTACAACAAGTGTAACCGCCACTTTGCAGAAGCTGCTGAAGCTGCTAAGCTGATCCACTTTTTGTCGCACATTTGTTTATCGATCTCTTCCTTTTAAGCAAGGCGGGTTTTCATTAGGCCTACATCTCTAGTGACACATCTTTCAGCTATAAATTTATTTCATTTACACTGACAACATTTTTTATAAGGGTTCGGCCATATACTATATGATAAATTTGAGGGATGGGGGGTGGGCAAAAAACCATGGTTGGTTGGAAGGGTGAATTTTGCACAAGATGCCCCTGCTACAGTACAGTTCGATAATAAATTAATAATTTTGAAAATCTCTTATGTCTTTCAGACTTCACCCTCTTTCCTCCTTTCTTAAAAGAATTCCTCTTTTTCCCCAGAATCAACAAACTTCCCCATTTTCTCGCTTTTTCGCATAAATTCAAATTTAATCAATAGAACCTAATAAGAAAATCCAAATACTTTTGTTTAAAAGATAATTGTATTTGATTAAGAAGTCTACTATTATATCTTTGGCTCGAAATTCGTTATTTTTGCTAAATATTCTACTATTTAATTGCAAATTTAATGATTTTGTTACAAACGCTAGTACTTTTTTACAAGTTAATCTTTTCCTTGAAATATTCAACTGCTTTGTTGAAATTTGAACTACTTTGTTAAAAAAATAATTTTTTTCCGTTGAAAAATTATCTTCTGGATTAAAAATTCGTCCTTTATTTTGGTTAAAAATGCAACCATTGTGTACACCATTATCTCTTTTGGTTGAGAATTTAATTATTTTTTTGAAAACTTATTCTTATTGATTGAATTAAATTGCTTTGGTCACATATTAATATATTTTCTGTTGGAGTATCAGCTATTACATGTCTCCTTAGAAATTGATCTTTTCTACTTTAAAATTCAATTATTTGGTTGAAAATTCGTCCTTTTCAGTAGAAAATTGATCTTCTTGGCCTAAAATTCATCATTATTGTTTAAAAATGCCACTGTTTGGTTCAAAATGATCTTTTTTTTTAATTAAACTATTTTTCTGAAAATTAAACTTTCTTGCTTGAATCCAATGGTTTTTTATAACTAATTAATTCTTTTTTGTTAAAATATGAACAATCACATGTTTTAACATTAAGTGCATGTGACACTCTCAAATATATTACTGACCTCCTTTTTAAATTTCAGAACTTTTGTGATCCTAAAATATCAGACTGAATCTTTGGAAAATTAATCAGAAGACCATAAACTACGCTTACGTATGTATATTTCATTTGAGTAGGCATTTCGCTAACAATTATTTTCAAAGAAATTAAAACTGAGACCATTTTTTGTCATATTTTCTTTGTACCTTGAAATTTTTTGAACCTGAGAAAATATTTATATGATAGTAAATTATACGTTTAAGTACTTTTTTTACATCTCGCAGATATTTTATATACAAGAAAAGTTCTTCAGTTCAAAAAACTGCGAAGTTATGTAAAAAAATGGTTTCAGTTAATTTCTTTGGAAATAATGTTTATCGAAATTTCCACCCCAATTATTTTTATTTTTTATTACACCATTAAGCCGTTTCCCTTTTGGGGTAGGCGTGACTCACTTGGTGGGGAAGGAAGTAGTGTGAGAAAGGGGTTATAGAATTTTTAGATTGATGTAGAAGTCTCGTGTCTTGGGTTAATTAGTGTCCAAGGTCTTTTGTTTCAGGTGTCATTCATTCTACTAACACTTCGGCGGTCTACCTCTGGGCACACTGCCATTTACTTTACCTTAATACACTTGTTTCGTTAGTAGTTCATCCTTCATTCTCTCAACATGCCCCAACCATCTTAACCGATTTCTTTCGCATGTGTCAACTAGCGCCTCTTCCTCACCACATTCCTTAAGGATTATCTCGTTGCGCACTTTGTCCATCAGAGTTTTTCCGCATATTATGCGCAAGAATCTTATGTCCATCGCGTTAATTTTACTGAAGCACATAAGCGTACTTCATGGTTTTCTGATACATTTTCCGAAGTTTCAGTCCGATATTTCTATTGAATTTATTAAGTGAAATAAACTCAATCAATTATGCAGAATAAAAATTTTCAGTATTTATTGGCACACAAAAAGGTTACATAAAGTAAGAGAATACATATAAGACAAAAAAGGCACAGAGCTACTCGAGAGTAAACACGGTTACTTCTTCGAGGGCTAGGGCTGAACTAAACTGCAGTCACAGATGACCGTAGCTAGACGCATAGTTTCACACGAAAAATGCCGAAATGGCTTGACCTGGGCTTTCCCTTGACAAACGCTCAAAATAGAAAAAAAACTAGCAAACCATGCTCGCTCACGCATTTCTCAACAATTTCATTTACAAAAAATGTTCTTAAGTTCAAAAAAATCTTCAGTAAATTAAAAAAGTGCGATTGGTAACATAGGGATCTGAGTGTGTCACATGCCCTTAAGCTGTTTTGTAGCAAAATCCTCTTTTTGGCTGGAAGATTCAAAAATTTAGTATAAAACTATACTACTTGGTTGCCAATTTTTTTTTTAACGAAAAATGAGCTATTCCATGTTTGGTTGAAAACTTATCTTTTTTAGTTGAACATTGAACTATATTGATAAAAATTCATCTTTCTTGATTAAAAATTAACCGTTTTGTGGAAAATTTATCCATTTGGATAGAAAATTCATCTTTTATGGTAGAAAAGTTATCTTTATTGCTTAAAAATTCATAATTTCTTCTTTTTTATTCAAAATTAAGATCATATTTGGTCGAAAGATCAACTGTTACATTTTTCGTTAACGTTTATCTTCTTTGTTTGGAAATAAATCTTCTTGAATGAAAAGTTTAACTATTTTGTTTATATTTCGTTTTTTTGCTTGAAAGTTAAACAATTTAATGCACCTCTCTCTTTCTCTGTATCTTGACTAAAGTATTTTTCATGTTTGAAAATTCAAGTCTTTTGTTAAAAAGACACATTCTTATCATTAAATTTGGTTATCTTTTTTTGCTTAAATATCAACTTTTTTAAAATACAATATATTTCGACCTGAAACTTTATAAATTTAAAGCACTTATTATTAAATTCAATATAATATCTTAACTAATTTTATTGAAAAGGATTTATTCCTGTATAGTATTCCCTTGCTTTAGTGAAAAATCACCATACTTCTCCTTTTTTATATTAGTATTTACATATTGCATATTGCTGGCAAATAAAAAACACTACATGCTGGTATGTAGTGCATGTTGTGCATAAAAAAACAACAATAAAAATGAAACCCGTGTTGAACAAGCGTCTGCGCCCCTTGGTGTAGGAGGGAAGCTACAGTCGTCAACCAGGAGGGGAGGGGCAAGATAGTCCAAAATTGTTAACGGAGTTTGTGGACAGCCCCTAAGAAACGTCACAGGTAATTCTAGGATACGGGTAACCTCCGATTGGGTAATTAATTGATAGAGGCAAACTGGCAATGGAGATTGAAGATTCCCCACTAGACTCCGCTAAAACGAAGCACGTTCTTACTCTTACTCATTTATCTATTATACCCAATTGGGGTGGATCTTCTGGGTGGAATTAGTAAAATTTCAAATCATAAAGGCCAGCCATAAAAGACTGATTTAACATAATGTGTATATTTCTGTGAATTTTAATGAAAAGTTGTTCATCGCGTATTTCAGTGAGACGCCAGTCTCACAGATCCACAAACGTGTCCCAAGACATTTCGCCGCCGTGACACATTCGAAAGAGCACGTCAGAGGGAATTAGGCACGCCCTGGTGGATTATGGGTGCGCTTGACATCCCAGCAACTCAGAGCTGGATGATGATCAGGACGGTAGCAGTTGTTACTATGCCATTGTGTCTTCTATAATCTCTCCAAGCATCTATGGACATAATATTCGTATACCTGCACCAAAGAGCACATTGTGGCCACCAATGGAACTGAAGAATATCGATGTAAACATCGTTCCGTTCAGGACTTGGATCTTGGATCTTGAATCTTGATGCTCGATCGACCATCCCAACCTCAATCCATATCGGATTTCGAACGAGTGCTACCAATCTTGCCTTTCCCTTTCCTGTGCTCGTTTTGCACTATAAACCTTCAGACGACTTAATTGAATTTGAGGATTGAATTTCAATCTGATTCTGATTATTAAAACGGTTCTATTCTGTGAGCAATAAATAAACCAATTTTTGTTTGTATTCGTATCGAATTATTTCTTCATGAAAACATTTGTTACCAACAAATGGTTTAAAGGAAAGGTGTAGAACTTTTAGAATAAGTCACATTTCTTCTCATAGCATTTGTGTCGTAAACCTCATAGTTTGTGCGCAAAATTTAAGTTTTTTAAAAGCGCAATGTAAAAACTGTTTGCATAATTTTATAACGTGCCACGATGAAAATTATTCGACATGAGTGTAACGTAAGTTTACACAATTCTGTAAAAAAAATGCAAGATGTAAATTGGCAGGGCCATATTTCAGTTTTGAGTTTATGTTCGTAAGATCCAAAACTTCTAAATACTCGAGCAGGATAAATTCGGCGCATATTACTTTTCTAAAATATCGTTTTTTTATTTGCATAGAACTTATCACTATTAGAGCAAGATGAGAAGCTCTATTTAATATCCATTCTCTCCTTCTTCACTCCAATGACGATTTAAATTACCTCCGGATTTTCCATTCGTCGCAATGTTGTTTTCGTGAAAATTAAATATGTATATCTGATAAGGTATGATGTCACAGGGGTAAGCTTCTAAAATAAAATCCTTTACATATCACATATAAATGACTAGTAGATCAAAAACATCAAAATATCAACAATCCTTAAATATTGAGGGATGTTCACTAGGGTGGTGCTAATTTTTAAAATATATTTCATCCTCTTAACCCTGCGCCCCTACCCCCCAATTTTAGAATGAAATAAAATAAACAAGTGTTTTTATATTGAAATCCGTTTCATGCCACGTGCTTTCGGATCAGTTCCTTTTTCTGTAATTTTGGACACTAAGTGTTTCGCTTTAAAGAAAAGTGGTAAGTACAACATGCAAATAATTAACTATCATTCGTCATATAAACAAGAATATTCATTCTTAAGGTAAGAGTGCCCCCATTTTACATTAAGAATATATTTTTGGCGCCTATTTAAGTTACTAATATTCTTCCACTTAGTGAGAAATTCTTAAAATTAGAATATAGTTTTTTCAGTCTAATTATACATAAATTATGCTCAACTAACCTCAACCACAATAACTGTTTAAAAATTTAAAAGCATCTCAATGTCATCCAGGAAAGTAATATCTTGATAAAAAAAACTGTTGGAACAAGAAAGCGCAAAAATAGAAGAATAAACGCCACAAATACATGAAATCTCATTTTTGCACATATGGAATGTTATATGGTTATGGGTGTTACATTTTAAAAGCAATATTAACTCTTAGTCCATGCTTAATTCTTAAAAAGCTTTGCACGTTAAGTATTATATGCATAATATTAATGATTCTACTGAAAATTTTCAAAAATATTATTTTTCCCATAAGAAATACATACCCAACAGTTACATTATGAATAGTTCAAAACTGCTTCTGAAGATAAACAATTTTTTTATCAGTTAACCAGTAAATTAACAATTCTATTTAAAGTAAAAATTAATTGTTGATAGTTAAATTTCAAAAATGTTCTTATAAGGCTTTCACCTCTTCCATATATTTAATCTGGAGTGTTTTGCAGTGTTAACGATAAGAGTGATAGAGGTTAAGGGTTGCTGGTTTGCGACGATAGCCAAGTCATCTAGATAAGCAAGAGGTCTCTCGGAAATAACTGCTCTTTATTGGATATACAAGGAACTGCACACGTAGGATAAAAATGCAGAGATAAAGCCAAATTCTTTTCATACGAAGCACCGTGTAGAATACATATGTATATATCTATAGGGAGAAAAGGAAGACTGTTGGAGTACTTTTGTGCAGGACAAAGGGAGACACCTCGCTCTTCATTGGACTGTCCTTTACCATTCAACTATCTCTTTCTCTAGCATCCCCTGACTACTGGGCGCTGTATTTGCCAGCGGCATCTTGATATCATCCGGAGAACTTGCCAACTCCTTTATACAGACATTTATTTCCGGCCCGTATCAGTTACAGCCAAGTGGCAGTCTCACAGATTGTGCTACTTTGCCCAAGCTGGCCGGGGAAATGACATTACCGTATGTCATTCGGCATTGTGCGACGCTGCAATTGCTTTGTATGAGCCGTTGCAAAATGCCGTTTCCCCTCAAGATGATGATCCCCTTGTGGTGACGCGAGACACTTCTCTCAGATCCGGCTTACGTTGACGCTTCGACCCTCCAGTTTTTATAGCCCTTTTAAGAAGCTTACAAACAACAAATAATGGAAGTGAAGTTCCGCATTAAAACGGAACGATGAGAACAGACTTCACCCTGTTATTGTGACTTATGCTATAAAAAAGAGCGAAGCTAAAGAAAAGCATTAACAAATAATTGATTTTCGAATGTTACATATTGTGATTCATTTTTTCCAATTCAAGAGGATCATAATACTTCGTTGCTTTTTGCTGATGATGTGCAAAGCTTCTGTAGATGAAACTTATTCGACCTGGATTAGCTTAACACTCGTATCACTCGTATTAAACTACTGACAGCTGGGCTGGACCAACTTTAAATAAAAGTTGCCTACATATTGGATTTTTTGGTTGGTTTTATGGCATCCCATGGAAGTTTTTAGAGAAAATTTAAAATCATCGCCTTAGTCCTTTTTGAAAAAACTTCATTCTTGTTTTTCAATAATAATTAAATTTAGAATTTTCATGCCAAATGATGAAAATATATGCGTCAATAAAATTCATAATTTTATTGAATTTTACAGTTTTGTACGTTATACAGGTATGATGTACGTAAATCACGAAATTCAGTTTTATCAAATAAGTAAATCTAAAATATAGCTACACTTGGTAAAAAATAATACTTTTAAAATTAAAACCTAAAAATATTCAAAGATGTTTCGAAAAAGTTATATATATATATATATATATATATAT
>JAAAKG020032220.1:0-19535 GCA_010014905.2 Druon quercuslanigerum
AAATGCATCTTTTCGACTTGAAAATTTAACAATAAATTTGGTAAAAAATTAAGGTATTTAGTTAAAAATTAAACTTTTTGGTTTCATAATTAAAAACTTATATATATATATATAAATATATATATATATATATATATATATAAACAATGTAAAAAAGAAGAATAAATAATAAAGAAAAGAGAGCGTTTTATTTGTTATAAAACATCTATCAAAATGCAAATACATAATTTTTAAATTTTCGGATATTTAAACCCTCGGTTACACGATTTTCGACTAACTCTCTTATCGCTAAACTGATTTTTTGGTAATCTGAACCTTCGCAAAATTAGGCCTTCTGATATTTGAATTTTCAGTAAAATAGACTTTCGGGAAAATGAATCTTCGCTAAAACTATTTTCGAATAATTCGACATTCGTTAAAATAATTTTTGGTCAATTAACAATTCGGTAAATTAGTTTTTCTTCAAATAAATTTCGGTATCCTAATATTCACTATTTTAATTTTCGCTCACTTGAACCATCGGAAAAATGACCGGCTGTCGATGAGAATTAATAGAAATAAAAAAGAAAATATGACTATTTTACTTGAAAGTACATATTTTTAAATAATTTTCCTTATAACCATTATTGATACAACATTTTTTTATTTTATGCATGAGAAGGGAAGAACTGTGAACCTACATAAAAGACTCTGAACTTCAAATAAACGAATATCCGAATTAACACCTACCAAAGATATTTTATCTAGATGCGGTAAGTGTCTAATCATGCCACATGTCGCGAGAGCCGCGCTATTGTCGTATCTGCGGCTTCGGTTTTTTCCGGTACTTTTCGGGTCAATTCGGTAATACCGTTACGATTAGACGGATTATTTTGACCACATGTCAGGAAGCGGTGCAATAAACTCTGATTTTTTTCCAGCGGGAATATGAAATTTTTTATCTGGCTAACTCCCCAAGGCAAAAAATTATGCGATTACGTCACCAGTATCGCGCAGTGCCACCCACAATAGGGCTCTCTCGGATGAGAGTGGCAATAGATCCGAACCGAGGGTACGAAAGACAATGACCCCGGATAAACGCAAGAACATCGGTTTAAATGGTCTGACCAAGTCAGGAGGGACATCCTAACCTGGTGGCAAGAAAGCTTATAGGTGCGAAGAGGAGACAATCGAACGTTGTATGAACGTTAAGACAATATGCATACGGAATATGCTAATAAAACGTTTCAGTTTTTAAAAGATCAGGTATTTTTTACGCAAAGGGGGACATGACAGACTTTATCAAGAAGAAGAGCAAAATCCTCCAAAGAAGATACCACTAGTTCCAGCAAGATTTCGTTGCAGATAGCTGATAATTTCAACATGAGGAAGATGAGATAAAAAATCCACGAAAAAGTTTTTCTCAGGGTGGACAAACTAGCTGAAGAAGAATTTCATCTCTGGAATTTGAAGTGTGTAGTTTACGAGAAGGAGCTCTTCAAGCTTAGCGAAAATTGAAGTAATTATACTTTAGTAAGGATACATCAAATGTTTAGTGCGTGATTAGCTACATCACATCAAATAAGAAGTTCACTCCAAAAGTTACAGCACTTGTTCAAAACTTGCCGAAAGCAAATCACACGCTGAAAGAGTGCAAACTGTTGACCATCAAGCAGCACTGGACGCAAAACAAAGAACTCTTTGAATAGCCAAAGAGCGCCTTGTAAGGCGAGTAAAGTGGATTCAGGAAAATTTCACCTTTTCTACTCACCATTCTCGTCTTTTCAACAAAACGGCATGTGCCGTTGAAAATCCGCTTAGTCGAGAAGACATTCAAGTCTTCTGGAAAAAAGTATATAAAGATACTCATAAGCTAGATAAAGGCACTTCAAATATCTCACTGTTTTGTAACGTTTACCAGAGGCAATGGTCGCAACGTCCAAAAGAGGAGTGTCAAATAATTACTGCTGATAAAGTTAAGAAAGTTATCGCTAGTGCTAAAAACTTTTCAGGGGCTGGTTCAGATAAAATCAACAACTTTTGGTGTAAGAAGTTCACTTCTATGCAGCAACAACTAGCTCGTATATTTACTACTTTCTTAAACGCAGAAGAACCCATCCCGCAGTAGACAGCTGAATGACGCACTGTAATGATTCCTAAGACCGGAGATTTGTCAATTCCAAAGAACTACTGGCGCATAGCTTGTTTAAACTCCAGCAACAAGCTATTCACTGGTATCTTCAAAGAAAGGATATTACTATTCATCAACCCCGCATGGAGTGTTGAACAACGTGGATGCAAGAGAGGACTGGCTGGTTGCAGAAAGCACCAGTATTACGAACTATGGGCTACTTTTTGAGCTCCTTGAGTACCTCGAGATACATCTAAACATAGTAAGACGTATGGCGCACAAGATTTGTCGTAACATCTGAAAAAAATAAAGTAACTACCAGTTATGTCATATATAAAAGAGGGACTTGCAAGGAGACTCTTTAAGTTCGATACTTTTTCTGCTACTACCTCTTGCCTCTATCTATTGTGCTTCGCGGCAAAAGCTCCGGCTACTTATGTGGCCCACCGAATAGAAGAGAATTTAAGTTGAACCACCTTTTACACATGGACACCCTTAAATTCTTTGATTCTTAAAATAAGAACCTTGCAATCCTTGTGGCGGCAGTACATATGTACTCTAAAGGCATTATTATGAGCTTTAGACTGTAAAAGTGTGCCTGTGTCCATCCACACCAAGGAAGACTAGAAAATACATTAACGCATGACGATCAGGATCTTCAACTCATAAGTGGAAATACCACTCAACTTCTTGGTAATGGAGAAACATATGCATTTCTTAAAACACCGCAAGCGGGAACTCAATATATGCGTGTGTTAAAGACGGCCTTTGGAAAAAGTTATCGCAAAATTCTCAATAAAATACATGGTTCATCTGTGGCGATTTCAAAGTAATGGGAATTCTCCTCGGATTGCAATTTGGTTACACAAAACATTGTTGCTTTCTATAAACCTAGGACAGCAAAGCACGAAAGCAGCATTATAATGTTAAAGTTTGGCCAGACCAAGAGCTGTTAGAACCAGTAAAAATCAAAGTTTCTCATAAACCACTGGTTGATCGCCAAAAGATCGTTCTACCAGGATTACGTATAAAGCTTGGGATCGTGAAAAGTTACATCAAAGGGATCAATAGAAACGGGGAAGCAGGTCTTCTTTGTTTGAAAAGGAAATTCCCTGAGCTTAGAGAGTCAAAAATTAAGGAGGGAGTTTTTGATGGACCACAAATCCGATCACTTGTGCTAGATGACGATTTTAAAAAGATCTTGACTGAACATGAGAGACAAACATGGTTGTCAGTGAAAGCTGTTATAGACAATTTCTTAGGAAACAGGAAATCCAGAAACTACAAATACTCGATCGATTCGATGTTGGTAAACTTCCAGGAACTGAAGGTGAACATGTCACTGAAATTTCACACGATGCACTCTCACTTGGACTTCTTCCCAGAAAATATGGAAGCAGTTAGTGACGAACATGGTGAAAGATTTCATCAAGATTTCGCTACAATCGAGAAGAGGTACAAAGGTAAGTGAAGTGTGAACGCTGTAGCAGACTACTGTTGGAATCTCATGACTGATAAAACAAATGCTCAACATCGTCGAGCATGCAAGTGGAAAATTTTCTGATCACAAGCAGCAATTTATTATCATTTTCCAATAAGAGCTGACAACATGAGTAGTAGATATTTTGAAGACACAGTACAATGATTCGCTACAAATACGTGTAAGCCGTCAAATTAGCAACTCCGTAAAAAGAGACAACTTCTCTGCCATGTATCCTTTGAACGGTGATAGCCTGAACTTTTTATCGTGTTTTTCATCAGTTTTTCTAGATTATCTCGGCAGTCGTATAAGATATCACAAAATCTAGCCCACTGCTGGATTTTGCATTAAAAATGCATCTAAATCATATATTGGTTCTCACAGAAAACATTTTTTTACATTATTCTATCTCCTGATTTGTAATTTTTCAAAAAAAAATTTAATCTAAAAAATCTAGAAAACCTAACGTGCTGCAGAGAAATGGAGGCCAGATTCGGATTTAGCACAGAAAACTACTCTGAAAATAAAAACTACTCTGAAAACCCCTAAAAAAACACAAATGTTTTATATTAATATTGCACTCCTATACAGGATATTTTAAATTTTTACGTGCAAATTTTGGACAATCTTAAAAATCCTTTTTATGCACAAAAATATACATTTTATTTCCATATAGTGTCTAAATGATTCAAAAATGGTTAATTTTACGTTTTTTTAGAATTTTGAACATTGTGTGAGGTTAAAAATTTTTTTAAACAAAATAATAGCATTTTTTTAATCAACGTAAAGAAATTTCAGGTTTGACATATTCAAATTTTTTCAAAGTCTTTGCATAGGACTCAATAGAAAAAAAAGTATTTTTTACCACTTTACGAAATTTGTAAATAATTGTCAAATAAGAAAAGAGAAAAGTAGTTTTATTAATCGATTTCAATTTTTTTTACTTTTTTCGGATGTCGACCCAAAAAATTTTTTCGCTTAGCTCAAACGATTAGACTAATTCGATCACTTTCACTCAGCTCCATTATATATACACGTATCAAATTTTGGATTGAAAAAATTTAGTAATAATGAAATCCTGGCTGTACACTTTTCATTTGAAAAAATCCCACTTCACAATGTCATGCGGAAAGGTTTTAAAAAAATTTAGTAATTTAACACTTAAAATACTTACAACTGCAAAATTTTTATTCAAAATTTTCCGGCCAGTGGTCACAATGAAAATTGCTCCAAAAATTATTCAAATTTTAGATTTTTCGTTGAAATTTTTATATTGTTGAATTTAAATATTATAAAAATAAGGTAAAAAATTTATTTAATATCTCTAGCTTACTTTAATAGTGTCCATTGTTGAAGCCAAAAAACAATGCAAAATTTTAATTGAAATTTACTTAAATTTAACTAAATTGTATTTACTTTTTGAAATTATCTGAATTGTATTCAATCTTTAAATTCACTTTTACAAAATAAGTTTTATATTTGCTCTATAATAATTCAAGAGTACGAATAGAATTTTTTTAAACTTACTTAATTAGTATTTTAAAATGTTCTGTTCTAAATTAAACCGGAAAAAAAATTAATTTAATTTCACTAAACATTATCTAATTTTTAATTTCACCTAAATTTTATAGAAGAATTTTGTTGAAATTTATTTATTTATTATCTTGAAAATTTCTCTTTTCAAAGCAACTACGAGAGAAATTGATGATTTTTAAAATAATAATAATAAACAGAATAATTTTAGGCTTTTTTGAATTTTCATAGAATTAGGTAATTGAGTGTTCTCCACATTTTTGGCGTACAGAGCCAGCCGACCGACCCAGCTTTGGGAAGGCAAAACGCGAAAAACCGCGATCTCCGTTCGGTTTGGAATTCAACAACTTTCTTTGTGCCCCCCCCCCCCCGCCTTTGGACCGTTAACGTGGTCGGAAGACGCGGTTGCCATACAAGCGTCGAAAAGTTGAAGAGGGCAGCACCTCCTTACAGTCGAAAATGGAGTCAGATATATATGTAGGACGTCTCCCCTCTTAACCCTTGCCGCATCTAGGTAAATATCTTCGCACCTACTAACCCCATCTCTACAAAATTATGTGGACTCCAAAAAATCCACAAAAACAACATTCCGCTTAGAACGATAAATTCACCAACTTGCAGCCTAGTACGCTTGCATACCAAGGAACTGAACCCTTTCACAGGAAACTCTATCACTCACTTTTAAAAATCTTTTGACTTTATCAAAAAGATGTAGGAAGTTCACATTCAACCGAAAAACGTCCTGGTGAATTTGGACAATGTATCACGATTTAAAAGAGCACGAAAATCTGATACAATTGGTATTATTAAATCCTTTGCAAGCATCCACTCCGATCTCTTACCTTCAATAGAACACTGTCTCAATAATACTCAATTCTCTTCCAATAAGTATTTCTAAGAACAAACCGCAGGAGCAGCAATTCGATCTCCAATCACACCTCTAATAGCTAACGTCTAAGTAATCCATTTTTAAAATTGATGATATTAGAATTTCGTTTTTTGAAATTTTCGTAAAATTTTTGTTGAGATTTAATTTTTCTTCAACTACTTCTAAAGCCAAATCCAGTGGTATATTATCAAACATGGAAACAACATCTAGTGAAATCATGGAGTGTGACCTTGGTAATTTTAGGTTTTTTATACAATTTTTGAAATCCCAGCTATCTTTAACGAAAGACTCGGTTTTCCTGATACTGGTTTTAATATTCCAGGTAAAAAAGAGGCTAAATTATAAGTTGGGGAAACAATGGAAGAGATTATTAATCTCCATTTTAAATTTGGTTTATGCACCTTAGGAAGAGCATAAGCTTTAGCTATAATAGAACCTCGCGCTTTTAGCCTATAAGACATTTGATCATAATTATATGTTTTTTGTTCACATCTTTTGACAGTACTAATTCATTTTTCTTCTATAGAAGGTACCAAAGAGGTTTTTACTTCTTTGTACAATTTTGTAATTTTCAACATTGTTTCTACGGTTTTTTTGTAATCATTTAAACTAGAAGCTACAGTCACATTGCCTTTGTCAGCTTTGACGAAAACAATGTCCTTGTTATTTAATTAAAATTTTTTAACATTTTTTATTTCTTCTAAATTACCTTAATTTTTAAATTTATTGTTACAAATAAAATTTGAGAAAAGTGTGGTGACTTCCTTTCTAATGTTTTGTTTTTTATCCGGTTTTAAGCCTCGGATGCTATTTTCCAAATTAGCAATGATATTATTAACTGGAATTTGTTTATTATTAAAGGGAATTCCAAAACTTTTCCCCAAAACAATAGTCTCAGCAATGGAATTTGGAATTTGTTTGTTTGAAATGTTTCTGAACCATATTTCAGTTCTAACTTTCTTAATTTCATAATTATGTTGAAAAATCTTATTCATTCTGAATTCAAATTTTTTTTAAGATCCAATCTAATTTCAATTTTAATTTTTTCTAAAATTAATTCTTGTGAAGTAAAAAAAGTATTTATACATTGTTCTTTAATATTTCTATATAAGCGGTGTTTTAAATATTGTGAGCAGTTTCCTAAATGATTAATCAAGTAAACTAAATTTTTGATTTCAGAGTTTCGAATTTGTTTTTTAAAATGAAATATTGCTGCCTCTAGAAATACAATTTTCTCGAAAACGGCTTTACTGATCATAATGGTCAAAATATATGTTATAGAGGGTACTAAGGGAATTCCGAAAAAAATTTAATAACCAATTCTGTTGATCATTCCCGCAAAAATATGTATTGATGCCTTGAATAGGAGCATGATATAGAAGAAAAATGGTTGGTGTGCCAGAAGTACTTCCTTTTAAAAGAATTATTTAAAAATTTTAATAATTTCTTTTATCCTCTCATAATCAACAGAATTAATTATTATTTTTTTCAGAGCTCCCTTAGTACCATCTATAGCATAAATTTGGACTATCTTGACCCGTAAAGCCGTTTTCGAGAAAATTGGATTTTTTGTATTTTCAAAATTTGTTTATAACATTCGTAATTTTTTTTTTTGAGTTGATACTTGGGGTAAATTTATCTTATAGTGGAAGCCACTTGCCCCCGTCATATGGATCACATTCAAGCGAAGGCACCCAGACCAAGTTTATCCTGCTAAGGCCTTTCGGATGAATGCCATGGAAGCTATTAAGGAATTTAGGTCTGTCTAAATTCACAAATTCTAGCTGTAGAAAATTACTAATGACTTTATTAAATTCTATTTGTATTTTTTGTTTTTGCAGTCTTTCGTTTTACAAATACTTTTGTTTTAGTACCGAGAATTTACAATTCTGATTTTATATTGCTATCGTAATTTTTGTAAAAATATATTTGTAAGTTAAAAGACATTTACACTTCTTTTTGTGAGTCACTAAAATTTTGCACTAGATATTGCTGTTCAAACTTTCTCAAATTTATTTATTTTATTTTTTTACCATCAAAAAAGCATTTAATTAACTTTATCCTAAACATTAAGAATTTATATTTCTATTTTTTGAATCTCACTTTTAAATTTTCTAATGTTAAAATTTACATTAGTCATTTCTAATTTCAAAATTCTAATTTTAAAATGTAGAATATTTTTTTCAAAGTATCTTTTACATTTAGGATTATTGAGATTAATATAAGATTCTGAATTAATAATATGTGATGGAAGTTATCCCTGTGAACGGCATCTCAGTAGACAACGATTTTGATTACTTGGATTAGATAAGATTTTATTTTTTCTGGCCACGTCATTTCAAAATGGCCGAAACCCTGTAATACGTATCGACATATAGAAATGGACCGATAATGCTTTGGGTAGAACGGAAATGGGATCTAGAAAGAGAGAAAAAATATATGAGATGTAGACCTGTCTCCTTCTAGACAAAACTGATTGGTCGAGAGCATTTTCGTTGAGTGAAGTTTGATGAAGCACAAGACCATGCTTTGTATTGCGCATGTCCCAATAATGTGACGTTTATGGTTTATTGTATCTTTCCGAATTTATTTAATTATTATTTAGTGTAAATAAATATTGAAACTGGTGGTAGCCTGTGCAGTTTGTAGGCGTTGCAAAGACGTTGAAGTTCATTTTTAATCTTTTTAAAATATAAGGTTATAAAACTGGAAATTTTTGTTAAAAAATAAAGGTACTTTTTCCTTGTACAAACGCCAGATTTTATATGTCCGAAACCGAATTTTTAATACGAAACCTGCGATACATGGTAGTCTTAATTGAGTCTTTTGGACTTAGAAACTTTCATCGTGGTTCAATTAATAAATTCATTTGATTTGTTGTAAAATATTAAATAATTAAGAATAAGATCAATTGTTAAACAGGGAAGTGAGACGCCGTGACATGAATAATTATAAACAAATATTGACAATTGTGATTTGTGAACCTGAGACGGTAATCGCTCAGATTCGTCTCTAATAAATTGTGAATTAGTTACTTGGAAATATGGTCTTAATTATTTCAAATCAATTCTTTTACTGTTTTTTGTTTCAAAGAATCAATGGCAACAACGACGCTGTTCAGATGTGCAATCAGGGAGCAGCAAGTCACCGACAGGAAAGCTGGGTCAAATTTGGGTATTACATTCTCCTCCCTGGTGTTCATTTCGGCTTATCCCTGGTTTATACCTTTCCCTCCCTGGTGTGCTACGTTACAATGCGCCTGCTTAGTGCATTTGGACATGTGAACATCACAGTTTTTTGCGTTATATTGTGGGTTGAACATTAAAATTGGCAAGTTGAATCTGTTCGGATCCTTAGCAAACCCTGTCTTGACTCTGTGCTAGTTCTGGCCATGTTCTGTGCAAACACCCTAAAATGTTTTTCAGTTTTTCCTCAAAATTTATTTTTTAGTATTTAAACTATTTTTTGAGTTTTTCGAAAGGTGCGCATTTTTTCAAAAATTTTACTAACAGAATGTTTTTTAATAGGCTCTCTGGATGTATTTATAGTAATAAGATTCAAAGTTTGCTTCATATTTTTGAAAATACTTATAAAATTAGAAATTACGTTAAATCTTATAGATTTCTTTGCGACATATTAAGTGACCATGACAACTAAAATCTAATAATTTTACATAAAACCCAAATGCTTTAAAGAAGATTAAGGCATCTTGTTGTCGATATCGGTACTTATTTTGAAGTATTTGAAAACAGGTTTCCCAGATGTCGAAATCCAAAAATTGCCGATAATTGGGGAAAAATGTAAATTTTTTGAATAAAATGTATATAATTGAAAACGAGCCAGGCGGCTCTCAGCGTTTACGTTTCGTTCCCCCCGAAATCAGTCCAAGGCTGAAAGCGAGAGTTTGATGTTTTCTGTATATTTTTCCTTCCTAACTCCTAATTAGGGAGATTATAAAACAAAAAATTAAATTATGTAATTTGTTAAATTTATTTCTGCAAATGAATCATTTTCTGGTGATTTAATTTAAAATTTAAGAGTTTAAAATTCTACGTATCTTGATAAGACATTTATGATTTCAGACATAAGAAACAAATCACCAAAGAAATTATCCGAGTACTTTAAATATTTCCTGTGACAAAAAAATAATATCAAATATCTCCGAGACCTAGATATCGAAATTATTAATTAAAAATTAAATTTTCGCTTTTTTATTTTAAAATAGTGTTTTTGATATGCTTTTTTGAAACAGATTAATAAAAATTTACTAATTTAATCAGAGAAAAGTGAGTTTCTGAAAACAAGTATCAAAATTTTAATTAGATATTGAGAAATTAGTATAAAGATGTACGAATTCATTCAGGTCTGTAAAAGTTATTCAAAATAAAAAGCTTGTAGAAATAAAAAACTAGTAAATTAAAAGGTTTGATAAAATAACATAAATTTTTAACATTTTCAGTTTTATTAAAACTAGAGAGAGGCTAAAAATGGGAAAATCACAGAATGATTTACATGAATTATCTATTTTCTCTTCGCTTTATTGACGATAATAAATATCTTTTTCTGGTATCACGCACCATACACGCATTTATTCGTTTTGTTTAAAATCAGATAAGAATTTTTATTTCATTAAACGAAATATTTATCTAACACTTTTTTTAATTACCAAAAATCTTTTCGTTACAAATCTAAATTGTTTAAAATGATAATTAAAATGTTAAAAATTTTGTTGGTATTCTTTCAAATTATTAAAATCAATTGGAAGTTTCTCCTAAACTTAAAAAAAGAGCTGAAAAAACTTTAAAATTTCTTCTTTCTCTCTCAAACATTAAGAAGCTTTCGAAATATTTTGAAATATCCTAAAACATTCTAATCTTCTTATTAAAAATCCTTTGAAATACTTTGAAATTACTTAAAACTTTTTAAAGCTCTCGAAAATATTTTTAAATAATTCAAAATACCTTAAAGTGTTTTAAATTCTTTAAAAAAGTTTAAAACCGTTGGGATTTTTTGAAAGCTATTTAAGTATCTTTAAAATTATTAAGAATACCGTAAAATATATCTGGTCTTTCAAATGATTAAAAGTTCTTTAAAACCTATGAACGGCTCAAAGAATTTCATAAAATGTTCAGAAATACTCTAAAAAACTTTAAACCTTTGGTATTTTCTAAAATCTCTTGAAATACCCTAGGATACATAAAAATCATTAAAACCTATTGAGGCACTTTAAATCTTTTAACTGTGGTGCACTAAAGTTGACTTGCTGAGCTGGAGCTGCTACCAAAAATATTATTACCACTTCCAGCAGTTCTCGATACTTTTCTCCCGGCTGAATAACCTTAAAAGAAAGAAAATTATAGGTCCTACCAATAGTCGTCCAACTCGAAATGTTTGATGAAAAAATTATACACTAGTGCCACTTCTGCCGTAGATTCTGAAAAGAAGTCAGAATTACAATTTTCTATTTGACGATAAAGGAGCAATAACTGTCAGTCCCTCTTCCGTCGCGGCCACGAAAAATGCTTGATTAGTTAAATTTCAAAAGTTTTGGAAAAGAAAAAATAAATCATAAACAACACCAGGCATATAGACTTACTAAAATCTGGCACTCTTGGGACGGAACTCTGGAAGGGTCTCTAGTTTGCGCAATCTGTGAATCTGATCACACGATCTGTCTGGGATATTTCGATACGAATTAAATGGAAGCTGGAAATCCAGGCCGGAAAGAATACTCTCTTTCTTTCTCCACATTTTTGTTTTAACCAGGTTATTGATGTGACAACACGATCAAATGCAATCCTAGTTATTCTCTTCTTTAGCGCTAACCTTCACATCAGCGACTCAGGTGTTCTTTCATTATAAAAAAATGGTAATCACGGCATATTCTTTTGCAGCAATAATTTACAGTCCAAAACTATATCAGGAATTTTTTAAATGGTTAGGGTTATAAATGCAAACCTGACATACTGGAAGAGCAGATTAAATTGTAATTCCGTTAATGAGAAGTGTGAACGCTTTCCTTTCCTGGTCTTGGAACTAATTAATAAGTTTTGTCTCATCCCCCGCCTTCAAATTACTAAAACAATGTTGCTGTAGTTACCTGATTCTGTAAAAAAGATTTCCAAGGCAAGAGAATTTGTTCGCTGCAAATGGCGTATGACTACCTCGGAATCTAGTAGCGTTTGAAACGCAGCCACGTAGGCACTGAAAAGTGAAAGGAAGGGATCGCTCTTGTCATTCCCGAATAAAAGCTCCTCTTAACACATTTGGGGAGAAATTAATCTACCAGGGGTATAATCTGGAAAGCAACAATATTCATGGGGTAAATTATTACCGGACTCTTTCGACATTATTGATTTTTACATAGACACCATACCACTGGCAGATGCCTCAGAATTTCTGCTTCAGGAATTACGAGAATCAGGAAACAAACTTGAGGTCAGACACCAATAACACCCTAGTATTGCGGCAGAACAACTGGAGCCGTCTTAATAATGGTATTAACTCTATCGCTTTTACATCGACTGGAGCTGACGGTATGAACAGCTCATTGATTTATTTGTACCAGCTATCCTGTCTTCCAGGATCATTAGATATGATGAACATCTCCTTAAAATTAGAAGTGTTTGCCTCTGCTAAAAAAATTATCCATTATACTCCCATTCCCAAAATGCGAAATCCCAAATTTTTATACAGATCTTTATCAAATCGCCGTACAGAACCTAACGTTCTTCGTTAACAAAAATGGGTTCTTACCTTCTTATCAGTTGGGCTTTAGGAAGGGATTCTTTTGCAGGACAAAACTTCTTAATATTTCTGATGAGATATTTTGGCCTCTTCTCAGGAAATCTTGATAACCCCTGTTAGATCTTTTCCGTCCTATTGAAAAACTTAATCATGGATTACTCTTGGCCAAGCTAGCAGCAGTAGGATTATCACCTTATTCGAACCAAGTACAATGTTTGGCAATCTCTGGTTCTTAAACAAGTAAATAGCCCAACACTATTTTCGATCTATGCTAAAGATCTGCCACAGACTATTTTAGAAGTCTTGCGGCTAATAGAGACGATTGCTCAATTAAGAATTAAGTTCGCTATTCATACGTATGCGGAGGATATTCAAATCTATGTGTGAAGTAAATTCAATGGTATTGAGGAGGTAACAGTGATTGTGAAGGCGGTACTAAATTACCTAGCTTTTAATTGATTTGGCTTATTAGCCTAATAAGGCTGAAATAAACAACACGCACTAGTTCTAAATATATCCAAATCGATTACTCTAGCGATCGGTAAGGCTGACCTATAGCGTTTACCTATCTTTAAAATCAATTCCTCGCAGCTTTTCATTTTCTTTGGCGCAAAAAACTTATGCCGAATAATGGATTCCTTATAGAGCTTCGAAGAAGAGGCTCTGAACAAGTTAAACGCTGATTAAATCCGGTTGAGGAAGCTATATCCTTTTTGCTGCTCCCCTGAGCAAAAGCCAAAATTGATTTTAAGTCAATCGTTGATTGTCTCCTTATTTGATTACGCCTTCAAGAGTTATCAGCCTGATCGGAGTGCGTCCTAAAGTAAGAGGATACAGAGTGTTAAATTCTTACGTAAAGTACGCATTTTTTATTTTAAAAATTCGAACACATTTCCCCGATATTTGATTAATCCGGTTGGTTAACAATGGATCAGCAATGGAAGCTACATCGCTCTGTTCTTGCCTTCAAGGTCTGGTCGAGAACTGAACCCCCATATATGAGAGAGCTTAATGTTACTTTGGAAAAAAATACCCTAGAAAATCAATCATGACAAGATCCGACAGTAAGTTGGTAGTTCAATTTGCCCGATCGCCTAAGTCAGAGGCTATATTCTCCAGCAAAGCGGCTCGCATGCTTAATGATCCTCGAGACTCATCATCCGCTGCTACAATACCTTTGGTCGAAACTAAAATGGCCAAAATACTCCATAGAAGCGTCTAATTATTTTATAACAATTCGATACATTTTATAAACGCTCTCTTCTTTTTTGATTGTTGATTTCAGCTTCGTTACGATATATCCTGGCTGGTTAGTGCTAAAATAGTACTCAGCACTGTGGTTGAATTATTCCCCTAATTCGGTATTTTCTGATACCGCGAAGTGAATAAATTTATTTAATTAATTCAGGAGATTCTAGTCATAATCAAAATTTTAATTTTAATTTAATTTGTTAAAGGATAGTCTGGGTTTATATTTCAAATTTTTTTATAATAAGAAGCGCATAGATTAGATTAAATTAGATTTTTCTGCCTCTTGTAAGATTGATGTGAGTTCTCGTAAAGTCAATATAGTGAGTTTACGATAACTGATAATCACGTGAGTAGGCACGAAGGTTTCTTTAGAATCCAAGAAATTTTCTCTTCAAACTTAATTGTTTATTTTTCCTACAATCATTAATAAAATGATCATAAATAACTCCTGATTTTTTCAGAATGTTTATCTAACAGTTCGGCTTGTTCAAAAAATTAATTACGAAATTCAATGATATGCAAAAAAGTTATTTTATTTTATATCAAGAACGAGATAGTAGTTAGTATATATACAAGTGTAAATTATCAAAGATCCGTTCTTTTAAAGTCAAAAAGCTTGTATAAAATTCAAATTTGTGTGTCAATACAATAATGAAGAGTTTTTTCTTAATGCTGCTGTTCACGTTTGGGATGATTCTTCTTTCTGTTCGTAAGTATAATATAACACAATACTAAATTAATCATACATTAAAATATTTTCTATCCAAATATTAACCAAATTGCAAAATTGTTTTGTCACTTTGAAACAATTTATACATATTCTATTATCATTGTGTAGGCACAAAATGCAGGATATTAATAATTTATGTCCAATAATCTTAAAGTCACTGCAACAACTTTTAATTATATTTTGGCCCAATCTGTCATAAAATTGTATACAAATCGCCCCTTAATTTGTTCTGATTCACCGAAAAAATGAACTTTTTAAAGATTATATTTATACGTCCTCAAGACGGAGAAAGTATAGCACGTATTTGTAATTAAGAAAATAAATGTTTGTAAATTTTATTCGAATTCGTCAATCTTAGTGAATCAAGTGTAACATAAATATTTTTTGCACTAAATGCATAAAGCTAGTATTTAGTGCAAAAACATATTTAGGAAATCTCTTCCTTTTAAAATTTACCCCGAAAATATAATTTCAATTTAAAAGTAATTATACGGCAGTTGCAGATTATCCCGTTACTCTAATAATAGATTCCTTAATTTTTGCTTTTCGAAATTAAAGCGCCGAATTTTTTCGCTCCTCGAAACTAAAGTACCGAATGCTTTTTCTGCTCTAAATTAAAGTACTTATTTTTTGCTACTTGAATTTGGCGTTCTAGATTATTCTACTACTCGAATATAAGTTCCCGATATTTCTCATCCTCGAAATAAGAGTACTAGATTTTTTTTGTTACTTAATTTTCAAGTTCCAGATTATTCTGCTATTGGACTAGTAGATTTCAGTTTTTTTATTTTCGAAATTAAAATAAAGATTTACTTGTACTCGAAAAAAGTTGTACTATTTCAACTAGACGAGAAAACAACCCTTCACACTTTTTACGAAACAGGTTTCAGGACTCTCTGTGCGAAATAGTCAATCAGTTTTAAAATTGAAAATAGTCATAAAGCGGTCAATAAATTTTTAATTAGAAATAATTACAAAATTTTCTTTAAAAAAACTTTATTTTATGGTTAACAGCACACGATAATATTAACCAGCTGACAAAATCCATCCTTAGTACATTTAAAGAATCAGTTCAAGACTCACTCTATTTAAAACCCTAAACAAAATTAAAAAATTAAAATAGTCTATAGTGGAAAGCACTGTACGAATTTTAGGTAATTATTATTATGGGTTTGAAAACACAACCTGGAGTTTTTTTAAATAAATTTTTAAAATATTTTTAAATAAAAATGTATTTGATATTTTGCATGAAGAATCTCAAAATATTTTTTAAAAAAAGTACTGTTTGGGGGGTCATGGGCTACATAATACTATCATGGTATTGGGAATCTAATCTCTAGTTTTCAAAAAGGAAATTTTTTGACTACTTTCAATCAAAATTAATTTATTTTGTTGAAGGAGTAACTTCACATCTATTTCGTATAATGTACTAGAGATTGATTTTACTTCTTGTTTTATATTATTATAGGGCTAAAAACACAATCTGGAGTATTCTCAATTTGAGTTTTGTGACAATTTAAAGGAATCTGTATTACCATCAAAGGTAGTTACTATTTCTCATTGTAGATATCATTCCACAATTTGTGAAAAGATAAATAAAAAATATTGATCAACTTAACTCTTAAAATCACAGAAAATAACTAACGTCATCTCTGACTAGGTGGAAAATAAATTATAAAAATGGTTTAATTACACTTTTCTGAAAAAAGATCTCACTTCGATCATCTGTTAAATAGCTTAATTGGAAAAGCATTCGATAGGCAATTGGAAGTTCTGTGGTTCACTTCCTACATTTTGTAATTACTTAACTGTTTCTTGAAATTTACTAGGGCTGGATTATAAAGGTTGCTTATAATTATTAATGTTTAATAACATTAAATGAAAGTTTTACATTGAGGATCTTCCGAACTGTTTCCTAAAAAGCACTCGGGGTGGTTTTTTGGGGTTATAGAAAAAAATCTAAGACCAATCAAGTACTTAACCAGTAAAAAAAGATCCAGTACCTTAGTTTTAAGGAACAAGAAAATCTTGAATCTATTACTCTCTTAGTCGAATAATATATAACTTGATCAAACTAGGTAAAGAATCTAGTACTTTAATTTCAAGAAGGAATAAAAATCGGCAATCTATTATTCAAGTAGCAAAATCATCTAGAACTTCGAATTCCTGTACCAAAAATATCCAGTACATTAATTTCAAGTAGTACAAAAATCCGTTATGGTAATTTCGAGAAGCAAAGAATACGAGAATTTATTATTCGTGTAGCAGAATACTTGAGAACTTGGAATTCGAGTAGCATAAAAGTGGGGTGCTTTATTTTCGAAGAGAAAACAACTTTCAGAATATGTTATTTATGTAGTATAATAATCTAGAGCTTTAAATTTGTTTAGCAAAAGAATCCAGTAAATTATTTTCGAGAAGCTGAAAAAAAGAATTTTAGCATATAAAAATTCTTGCCTGTACTGATGTTCTGGTGTAGAAAGGCATTGTTTCTTGCACATAAATTTCTGTACATTGTAAGGTTCTTTTTTAAATTATTTGGAATTATACTTTCATATATATTATGATCGGGCGTTTGCCCAATTATTTATTTTTCGTGACTGATATAATTTTAAAATATGAGTTGTACTCGTCGATGAGCCCAACATTTTTTCAGAAGAGCGTCAGTTAGTTTTACACCAAAACTACCAACATTTAACCTTAAGACTGAGGCATATTATGGCTGTTCCAACCGCTCAGATAGAGTGAAGAAGGTAAGGAGTGACGCTCGAAAGAAGGGTTAGATTAAATGAAATAAATGGAATAGCTTATTTTGATATGGGGTGTGATTTAATTTTAGAGTAATTCAGGAGGCGATTCGGTACATGCGGACACTTGTGGCTCGAAAATAGTCCGAGAATTATGGCACACTGACACACTGCCGCTTCTTTATTATTTTAAGAGATTGACCTGATCTTGTTTGCGGTCAGCAATGAACTAGTTTCAATGGCGTATCCCTACAACTTCGACACACGAAGTTGAAACGCGAAAAATTTCTATATTTACAAGAAAACAAGAAGAAATAAGAAGTGCCTACCTAGCAACATTCGGGCCCCACGCAATGTCCATCTCAGATATAATCGAGTTAAATACTTTTCTGGATACCTTGGCATGAAGTAAGTTTTAGAGAGGCATCGAGGCTCAAAGATGTTTTCTTTGACTTCAGAATAACGAATGAGGTTCAGAATGGCGTCTCCGTTCGTCGTTTCAAGCAAGAGTCGGAGCGCTACTTGTGTCACAAGACTGGAACTAAATTTTTGTTAAGTTAGAGAAACCGCGAGGTAGTGAGACAGCCGCTAGTTAGTTTTTCCGCAGCGTGGTTGCGCACCGTCGATTGCTGAGTCTCACGTCTCGGCACTAGTCGTGCTCTATTCTCTGCTGTTCATAGGGGTGTGCTGACTCCTGTCAACTCGCAAACTCTGCTAGGCTGCATGAGCCTGTGTTTTCCAGCACCCTTTGTGCGTGCGGGAATCTCATCCACTACACATGGGCTGGGAAACCTCCTCTTCTTGCTCCATGACTTCGTATCCTGCATGATGTAGAATTCGACCGACAGCTCGATTGTTGTGGGTGTGGTCGACCCGTTTTAAATTCGAAAGCTTGACGTGGAACATTATTTTATACCGAATTATTGAAAATAATTACTATTAAATAAAGAATCTCCGAAGTTGGCATGAGAAATGAAGTAGATACTTTCATTCGCTACTATGGAATCGTTTCCCCAGCAAGATTTTGAAAGTTTGCTGAAGAAACGAGTCCACAGTAGTGAATCCAAACATCTACCTAATTTCTCATGCAAAACTCGGGAATACCTTGTTTCTTGAAGAAATGTTCACTTTTATCTCGATACACCTAATATTGAAGATACTGAATAAAATTTACAAAAAAGACCTTTCTTCTTTTGGGGAAGATGTTTGATACTTTAATAGGGCTTCCGCAACCTAAAATTTGAGAGCAATGGAGATGAAAATTTCTGTTTGATACGGTCATATTGTCTATATCCAACTTGCAAATTAAATATCAATAATTGGCTTTTTCACTTTGGGATTCCCTTAAAAATATCATTACAAAAAAAATATTATTATTTTTACAGGATCAATGACTGGCGGATCATCAGGGTCACAGCCACGCCGTAGCCATAGGATAGGTAATTTAAAAACTGACAATTCACTTTCTGAGATTTTCTTAAATTATTTTACTATAATGCCTTTTTTCTTAATGCCACAAAATTTAAGAGCAAAACGAACAGAATTATTGAATAGATCAAAGTTAATTTTTCAGTCCAGCAGGCTAGAAAATTGCATTGGTTACACCTCCATGTTTGTAGGGAATGGTTTTCAAATTATTCTTTTCTGGCATTTTCCTCTCACGCATGTCCCTACTCTTTGCAGATCCTTTTATTACCAGATACTGCATCAGCGCTTAAGTGCCTAACACTTATCTACGATTTACAATATTTACAGTTTCCTTATATCTACTTCCACTCCACTTTACAAACATTCCTTCTGTGTTCTTCTTCCGCATCTTCTTCTTCATCTTATCCCAAACCTTTTCACCGTTGCTATGAACTTTTCCTCCCTTTTTAAGCAATAATACCTCCATGCGTATCCCACTAATTTATAGTCCTTTGTCATCCTAAAACCAGCACTCCACCCTTCCGAACCCATTTCTGCATGACTCACACACGGAAAAAAATATGGGACCAAATAGTTGTCTAGTTTCAGAACTTATTATTACCAAAAATTGTAGTAGCTTT
>JAAAKG020032231.1:0-19535 GCA_010014905.2 Druon quercuslanigerum
CTTGCAAAATCAGTTTACTGTTTTTTGTTACAGTGACAATTTTGCGCAAATGAGGGTTACAACTGGCACCTTATTTCTCACATTCGCGGGTGTCCTGTACGTTAAAAGTGAGTGCAATACGATATTTATAAAAAATATAGCTTGTATGTTATTCAACATTTTTCCATGAAAGCATTCAATTTATTAATTAATCTAAAGGTGGCATGCTCGTAGAGTTCGGTGGATGTTACATGAGCTCTAAGTTGAAGTTTTGCGTTGTCCTTAAAAAAATATCACGCTTTACAATTTTTTATTTGCTGATCCGTAGAAGATAACGCATGTCTAGACGAGATATCTTTCTTCATCATACAATTTTAAAAGCCACCGAATAAAACAAAATTCTTGCAAATTGTTACATTTAAACCTTTGTATATAAAAATCTCGTGTCACGATGTTTGTCACCACTAAAGTCCGAAATTACTTAACTGATCTTGATGTAATTTTGCATACTATGTGTAATTTGGTTCCAATTGAGGAATAGGGTACTTTTTATCTCGGTCAATTACGTAAATATTTTTGAAATGCAAATTAAATGCTTATTATAAGAAAAAGAGTTAAAATTATTTGTAAGTTCCGTAAGTTTCTAACAGATGACGGTGTAAGTTAGTTTACTGACCGACTCATGTATAATATTAATCCAAAGTATTATAGCTGAGCCATAGCTGCGCGTGGCCGTAATCAAAAACGTAATCAATTTTAATTTTTCCTACAAAATTAGGTACAGATGGAAGGGTGCCTCCTAGTGTTCGGTACGTTACAGTGAGATTTAAAGACTACACTATTATCATGGGTACCTAAGTTTACTACCTCATAGAGAGCGTTTGGACGATCCTCTTAGTCTAAGACTCTTCTGGATGACATTTTAGAATTTACATAGTTTTTTTTAGAACTATTCCGTTTATATGGAGATGTCCCATAACCGGCGTTATACTGCAGAATTTGAACATCTATATGGACTTCCTGATCATTAACCAAGTCAGGATCTTCCAGAGTTTGCTCATGTCCACTTTACAGACCACAAATATTCAGCTTTCCATTTCGTACAGTTTCATGTCAATACACCACATCCTAACGTAGCAGACAACAACACCGGCGGTCGCATTTACATAACAATAAAAAACACCTCATTGGTCTACTGTTCAAATATAGTGTATAATGGCATTTCCGCGGAAAGTGCTCCATATTTTTCAGTAGCTACTCGTACAAACTGAACGCTTTGAATACTTACAGCTTTTCGACGCAACTTTTTAAAATTCTAAGGGAAATTATGCTAGTTCAGTAGAGCATGGTCAAATGAAATTTTGTGAACTTGACCTTGAACTTGAATTTTTGATTCAACGAAGAAGTTTTAAAGTAGTGTCATCCCTTGACGATTCAAACGTCCCCTCCAACATTACTAGATGTATTAGTTAGGCTGCATGATGTATAGCTAAATGATGTATATTTAATAGTTTAAATATATAAACTATTCAAATTAAAAGCAATAACAAAAATTACAAAACGTGCCAGTACAATTGATAATAAATAAGAATTGAGAGAAGACTAGTAAGATCATTTAGATAATAAATGTGCCACAGAAAATTATTTTTACGTCATGTTTTTCTGCCTATATTATACAATGTTCTTCCTCCAACTCAATTTATTCAAAGAATAAATTAAGCGTCTTATCAGAAAAAAAAGTTTTAAAATTAGTTCATATAGAAGTCTTTATCAAATTACTTCTCAGACGGATTTAACCTAAAATCAGTTTACTGTTCTCTATTATCGGGAATATTTGAGGAAAATGAATATTCTAACAATCATGTTAATTTGTACCTCTGTCTGGGCCCTGTACGTGAAGAGTAAGTACAACATAATATTTATAAAAAATGCTTCATATTTTTATTTCATATTCCTAAAGGTTTAAAACATCCCAATTCTCTTTAATGAATTAAATTATTTAAAAAAAGAAAAATATTTCTAAACTATTCATCATGATAAGCACGTGCTAAGATTCTTCTTATTAAACCCATTCTAAAATTTCAGGAGGACCATCAGAAATATCAAAATAAATTTTTTGCTATATCCTGGTTCCCTTCTGGTTTGCATGAGGATCCTAAAAGGTTTAAATAACTTGGAATAGATTGATAAACGCCTTTTGTTTCCACGTTAGATAAATAAGTTTGAAAAACTTAATATTTTCATATAATTAAAAAAATTCTATTGATGCTAATATTTTTCAGTATTTGAAAATCATAAGCTTCTCCATATTCTACAGATTATTTACTGATCAGTATAAGATAACGCATGTCGGTAAAAGACACGTGTTTTCATAAAAAAATTTAATCTGTCTAATAAAACAGAGTTGCCAAATATTGTTATATTTGAAAGAATTATTTCCTTACGATTTTTAATAAAAATTACTCACTTTTAAACAAATGATATTTAAAATATATATAAATGAGGATTTTTTAAAATTTTCAGCGTGCAAATTGGAAATGTTCTAAAACTTAACGAGAAACGATTCTAGAGTCAAGTGAAGATGTTATCTCAACCGCTGCGAAGATAGAGTTGAATATTTTTAAAATTTTATGTTTTCGCAAAATCTCGGATTTAATAAAATTAGCGCAAAATTGTTTTGGTTTGCATGAGTTTCCCAGACATATTTATATTAAAAACTTCTTATATTTCAAAACGAAAAATGAGAACCTCAAGTATTGAAAAATCTGTTTGCCAGATTTTTACGCAGAATTTTGCCCGAGGCAATTTTGAGTAAAGGTCCTACGTGACAAATTAAGGATTCTTCAGTTTCCAACGACGAGTTTGCTTACCCTCTATATACTTATTAGCATTGTTCGGGCTCATCTGCCGGGTGCCTGCATAACGGGAATAACCCGACAAGCCCTGGTCAATGGCATAACGTGCCTGCCGTTGTGTTTTCGTTCTTCACGAAAACATTGCGGCAGGGCTCAAGCCCGTACGCCGGTGCCTCTCTCACTCACTTCTACGCGCGCCTTCTCTCCTTCCTTCTTCATCTTCTCTCTCATTCTCTCCCGCTTTCTTTATCCTTCTCTTGATGGGCTTACCGCATAGCAGCGTCCCATGAAGGCGAACATCAAGCGGGTACCGTTCTTCCCCCTTACAGTCAACGTAACATTCGCCAGGGGATGCAAGCCTTGGACGCCTGGCTGGCCGACAAAGCCCACAAGTCTACGGAGACTCGACCGGTCCCTAGTAAGTAGGCAGCGCCCGGTCTGCGCCGAGACAACGTCAGACTCACACTGAACAATCCCCTCACCCCGCCGCCATCGCAGGCATCTCGACGATTCTCCGCACCACCTCACCTAACCTTCCATACCACTATTCACCTGCCCCCCCCATCCAACCCTCACCCTCTCCCACACACACATCAGAAGAAGCCGATGGCGCGTAAAGAGTCTAAATTTTAAACATTTTATGTTCAGAGAATTGGATGCTAATCACTCCCACCTGGAAATTCTAAAATATTTTTTCAGTTTAAAATTGATGTTGACATCTGCTTTCACTTAAGTTATTTGTTCAACAAATTATTTTTAATTTCAACCAGCAGTCCTACAGACAGATTGACGGACATGAACTTTTCTAGGAGACTTACAAATCAAGTATCTTGAATTAACTTCTATTCGAATAAAGCAAAACTAAGATATTAATTAACATATCTGACATTTTCCTTTTCGTTGTAAAACACATTTTTATTTTTATTGATGCATATCTCATGCTCATTGCATTACTCGTTTCTCTCGTAGCTCTTTCGCACAACGCACCTACTAACTTTAAAGATCATGGCGACTTTTAAACATTGTGGCTACTGTCTCAATTATTTTGGCCCAAGCCGACTACCCCAAATCAATGATTACCTGCAAAATTGTTTACCCCCATGTTTTTCTGTAAATAAAGCAAAGCCAAGATATTGATCTACGTGCTACATATTTTGGTATTTCATTGACGAAAATATTTTCTTTCTAGCGATTAATATATCTTATATATGTCTATTTTTTATACAACATTAGGTGCATATGGAAGGGTGCCTCCTCATGTTCGATATGTTGCAGTGAGGTTTAAGGACTACACTGTTTATGATGGATTTCTCAATTTGGTGCCGCCAAACAAGCATCTGGACGATCCTCATAGCCTGAGACCCCTCTGGATGAGATTTCAGAATGAAAATCATACTTTTGAGCATTATTCAATTTATATGGAAATGTCGTATCAACGGCGTTATATTTCAGGACCTCTCGAACATTCACATGAGTATCCTCGTCATCGACCCGGTCGGGACCTTCCAGAGTTTGTTAATGTATACTTTGCAGATCACAAATATTTAGCTACACATTTCGTACTGTACAATTTTAGTAGACCACACACTGATATAGCAGACAACAACACCGGTGGCCGCATCTATATAACAATAAAATACACCCCATTCGTCTATTATACAATAATAAGGTATATAGGCGTTTCCACAGAAAATGTACTAAATCTCCCAAGGCTTCCAAGATTGAGTTCTCAGTGATGCTCTGCAAATTATACAGTGTTTTTAAATTATTTATATTGATGGTATTCAATTCGTGTGAATTAATAAGTTTATCAGCAATAAAAATAGAAGAAAAAATACGTGTAAAATTTTGATATCTCTTGAATATTTCTCGGATATCTTTAGACATTCTAAACCAAGCTCACATGCTCCAGATTGTCTTGTATATTTCTTAAAATGCAGATTTGCTTTCTCAAAATTATGTATACTCAATCGTTTAAATAAAGAAACTCATCTATTCAAAAAGATAAAGTTCTTCAACAAAGTTTAGTGTAAATTTTATTTGGGCATACGGTCCAATAATAAAAAATACATTAAGGTGTCAGAATCGTGATTTATTTTTCATTTTTTTTAAACCAACGTACGTTTCGACCTTCATTGCAGGTCTCCTTCAAAATAAAATAACCTAGGTACAAAAGTTAAATACAGATAAAGTTGAAAATTGCTTAAATTTTAAATTGCAAATTATAATTAAATTTATTTAATATTTATTATATAGTGTTGAGAAATTTAGAAATCCATCCTTTGAAAATTGTCATCTTAATTTACATTGTAATGCTTCGGAGCGAACAGACATTAGTCACTGTTTTACGAGGTTTGTTCTATTCAATCATTAATCATGATAAGTAAGAACAAAGTTTTTGTTAACACGGACA
Source organism: Druon quercuslanigerum (assembly GCA_010014905.2). Lineage (NCBI taxonomy): Eukaryota > Metazoa > Arthropoda > Insecta > Hymenoptera > Cynipidae > Druon > Druon quercuslanigerum. The sequence continues at coordinate 5,248 of JAAAKG020032231.1, forward strand.
TTACATATTGATATTTAAACCTCCAGATTTTAGCGAGGCTTCAAAGATTTTCATTTAACTACATTTTAAAACAATTAGGTGTCATGCTTACAAAGGATAATAACATGTTGAATTGGAGACCCGAATGAAGACGGGCGCGAAAACAATTTAATTCAAAATTGATTTTAAAATTTGTGTAACATATATGGAAAATATTTATAGAATTCTTTTGATAAATTTGCATTGGCAGAGGATATCAGTCACGCTATCCTCTCCGCACAGTCGACAGAGTGGACTTTCTTCAAGCCCTATCTTATGTCTATAGTACCGGAGGTTCCCGTATCGTATAAACATTTCTTTTAGGACTTTGACTTTATTTCTCCCGAGCTTAAGTAATTCCTTCGCCTATGAGTGTTTTAGCCTGTCTGCAGTCAGAGAAAGAACTCCACTCATTTTGATGTTCCATGGTCAGCCATCTGCTAATATCGTCAGTAACTAACCTACTGGAAATGCCTACAACTGGCTCAGATCGAGTAAAATTTTGTTTTGCTGCTAGGTTAGATAACCTGTCCGATATGTAATTGCCTTTGATTCCACTGTGTCCAGGGATCTAAAACAGAGTCACTCAGTCGTCTTTCGCTAGCCTATTCCGTGCCTTAAAGCACTCTTAAACTAGTAGTGACGTGGTCGTTGTTCCATTCAGGGCCATGACAGCAGCCCTGCTGTCTGAGCAGATACATATGTTCCTTTTATTGTCATACACGCCTGCTTATTGGCGAACTAGAGTATGGCCATAATCTCAGATTGTAGAACTGTGGAATAGGATCCCATTGCAATTGTGAAACCCATTCTATTTCTTCTAAGATATACACCGTCTTCTGCGTTCTCCCTGATCCTGGAGTCACCTATGAACCAGTTGTCTCCAACTCTAGGCAGGTGTGCCTCACCGTTGAGCCATTCCACTCTTGTGGATAGGCTAATACGATACTTCTTGTCCCTGAGCATGCTCAGTGTCAGCCTCCTCGCAATATCGATTAGTATCCGCACGATTGTCGAAAGACTGCAGTCATTTACCATATTTAATCTACAGGCCCCTTTCGCAATCACTGCCTTGATGTTGAGATGGAGGGGCTTTAAACATGTAAGTGCCTCCAGATCCGTTGTGGGTGTTAAATTCGAGGCACCCGTGATGCCTCTTAGAATCAGTCCCCTGATCCTTTTTAGTCGAGCCTTCACAGTAGACAGTTTGACCCTGCTCCACCAGACCACCGCTGCATAGGTAAGCCTGGGTCGCAGGATCGCTGTGTGGATGTAAACAAGTGTCTCCTGCTTCAAGCCCCAGCTTTTTCCTATGGCCAGATAGTCGCTTCTAGTTTTTTGCACTTGTTTTGCATGTGCTCGTTCCATGACAGCTTCTTATCTAGGATAACTCCTAGATATTTGGCTTGTCCTTTGATGTTCAGTTGTTGTCCTGTCAGTTTCAGTGTACTCGTGGTTCTCCACTTATACCTTCTAGTGAATACAACTGCGCCCCTATTGTTTGGATTGACTGATAGTCCAGTCTGCTTGCACGATAAGCAATATATCATAGCCTATAACGTGGTGGCCTTGAGTCGTGAGCAGATGAACAACTTCATCTACAACCAAGCACCACAGCAGGGTTGATGAAACACCTCCCTGCGGACATCCCAAGTCAACGGTTCCACATAAAATGGTATCACCCTTATTTGCAGTTAGGTTCCTATTAGCCAACATGTGGCAGGCCCATTCTACAACTGCCATAGGCACTTCATGTAAGATCATGGCCGCCCTTTCAGCTTCAGTTGTCCATTAATTAGGTTAATTGCTGAGCTTAGGACCGTCTCCGTCGAGTGACCAGCCCTTCAGGTGCATTGATGCTTGTGAAGTGGCATACTTGACAAGACGTCCGAATTTCGAAAAAGCAGCTTATCCACTCTCGCCGCCTCTGCTCTTTTCTCGATATCTGTACAAAAGTTGCGACAGCTTTCATGATTTGCCATACGTATTGCACTCCTGTATTTATCCCTCATTGTCTTAAATAAGATCCAAAGGTCCACCGTCTTACCAGTACTAGCACATCTGAACCACTTTCTGGTTTCCCTGCGAAGATCCTCGAGTTTCCCTTTCACCAGTGTGCCCATTTAGGTACAGAAACGGGCACAATGAATTCCAACTCGAACTCTACCTGTGATTCATCTGAGAAAGTGGGTGCATTTGAGACTCTACACTTCTTGACGTACAGAGAGTGATGTCAATGACTTCCTTTCTGACCCATTAAGAAACTTCAGGGTGTTTCCCGTATTAAGAATATTTAAATCAGTAGTAAATAGGTACTTCACTAGATCGTTACCGCTTGGGTTAACTTCCGTGCTACCCAACAGAGTATGGTATAAGTTAGCATCACACTCCAACAGAAGAGGAAGACCCCTACCTTGCAGTATTTCAAAAGTGTACGTACCTCCACTGGTTGATTGGTATGGCTGTCATATGGTAAGTAAGCCGATCCCATGACTAGCCTCCCTATACCTTTTAGATCCGTGGCTATTACCAGCAAATATCTGGAACACAGCTCAAGCAGCGGGACGAAGTTGACTCCCATCGCCAGTATGAAAGCCCTTCGACTGGCTTCCGTGGGGCCCCTGTAACAAAAACGAGCCCCGCCCCCCCCGTAAACCCCTAATGGCACCCCGTACTAGCCAGGTACTCTGAATTAGCGAGATGCCTGTATGTCTCGCAGCCATGCCCTTTTGCAAAACTACAGAGGCGCCTTTGCTGTGGTGCAAGTTAATGTGGGTAATGTTTAGGCATTGATACAACGCCCAAAGAAAATGTGTTTTGATAAATTATAAGTAGGAGAGCCAATTACTGATACAATCAATCTTTATTTTAAGCCCGGTTTGTGAACTTTTGGGAGAGTGTATGCTTTTTAAACTTCGCTATTATGAGTTTTTAAAATATATACTTTACTTTCATTTATGAATATTTTTTTCTCCCTTCTAATAGAAATTTCATTGCATTTATTGTTCATTGTGCAACTTATCTGGAAACCATATAAGAGCCTCTATAAATTTGTAAAGCTTCTTATTTGCTAATCCGTAGGAGATAACACATATCTATAAATATAATAGTTTAAAAATTTTTGTATATTACTTTGGCACCTGTAAATGATCCATAATTTTACCATTTTCTCAGCCATGACAGAGATAACGTTGATTAAACAAAATACATAACAAATAAGTTATGCTTAATAACAAAGTCAACAAAGCACAAAAGAGATTATTTTTAAATTATGATTGTGGGTTTGTGACATTATATCGTTAAAGTTACTTTAAAATCTCTATAATGTATTTTTTACTTTCAAAAAACTACAATTGAAAACCAAGAATGTTAAAGGTTGTAGAATGATTAAATTTAAGATTTTTTTAAGCAAGAAAATTTAAATTAAGCGCTAATAGATCGCACATTTTTTTGGTAAAAATTAAAGCATTTTATCAAATTTTCAATAATTATCAATTCTAGCAGAATGCTGAACAATTATCACGATAATCACACAGTGTACAGCGCTACTTCTGTTTAGTGGAATGGGTCCACTGATTTGGGACAACCATTAACCCAAAAAGTCTGAACTGTTCAACGAACAGTATACTCGCGTCGTTCTGAACACGCGGAGATTGCGGCACAGTTCCACGCTTGCTCAGTTAAAAAAATATAGCTTTCACGTTTCGGAGCGGCTGATCTCCGCAAAATCGAGGTCAAAAGTCCCCCGAATCTAGAGCAGGCGCCACACCAAACTGAAGTGCAGCAACGTTCTTAGCGCTAGCGCGACGGTTTTACTTAACTCCTCTCCGTGTACTAATCGCATCTCCTCAAGACTTTACGGGCTTCCAACAATCCACAAAAATAACATATCACTCAAACCGATCGTCAGTGCAATAAACTCATTAAGTTACAACTTAGCACGCTTTCTCGCCAGATAACTAAATCCTTTTATACGAAACTGGATCACTTACGTCTAAAAGACATTTGACTTTATCAAAAAGATACAACAGATTCACATTCAACAAGCAGAAATTATAGTCAGTTTCGACATAGTGCGTCTCTTTACGAGAGTACCAATCTCTGAGACAATTGAAATTATTAAATCTTTTACAAACTACCTTTTCGAGCTGATACCTTTGATAGAACACTGTCTCGATAATATTTAATTCCCTTTCAATAACTAATTCTACGAACGAACCTGAGGTGCAACAATGGGTTCCCCAATCTCACCTGTAATAGCCAACATTTTTATGGAACATCTAGAAACTAAAATTTCCAACCGATCCTAGCTTAAACCGGAAGTTTGGTTGCGATACGTTGACGACACATTTGTCATCTGGCGACACAGACAAGATAAACTAAATAAGGTCTGCAACTTTAAAATCGATAACATCCTAATATCCAGTTAACAATGGAAATTAGAAAAACAGATACCTATATGACTCTTCCCACCACCATCCACCTCAAAAACCAAACAATCCAAACCATATTTGAACCACCTGCGAAAATCGGACGCGAGAGTATACGTATATAGAATCCCTTCTTTTTGCGGTAAAGTCTAAAATCCAGAATCCTTACCAAGAAAACATAGAGAAGCAATAAAAATCTTAAAAAACCTTAACAACATCAGTAGGCACAATGGATACAACATTTGTCTTTTCATCATCTAGGATTTTTTAAGCAAGACATGTATATGCTAATTTTATTTTTTAACATAAAAAACGTTTGTTTTTGTTAATTCCTGTTAAGTCTTCAGACATTAAACATTTTTTCAAGTATTCGGATAATAAAAATGGGCTATCAAATAAAAGATCAAAAAATGTTACCCACCACTTTCCATACGAATTCTATCAGAATTCATTACAATTTTTGACGATTGAGAATTTATTGAAGTGCTTTCATTACTAAAAAATTAAGAGATTATCATTTTTATTTTTTTATTTTAAAACGACGGCGTAGTGATGACGCTGCAAATTTTCAATCTAATGGTGACATTTAATGCGGAGGCTTATCTTTTTAAACTATTTGGGAAACAAACTTTTTTTTCAATATTTATTAGTTCAAAGGATTAAATGAATAACTTCCAGAAATCAAATCCGAATTCCCAGGAACATTGGACATCTATGTCACGTGAGGGTGGTTTCCGATATCTTAAGAAATCTGCGGAGTAAAAAACTCAAAATAAAGTTTGGAATACATTTTATTTTATCCCATTTTATTACAAAATAATCTTCAAATTCGGCTCGTTTCCAAAAGATAAATGATGTCAACATTCTGTGAGATTTGAATTCGATTAGCGAAGAGAGCCCGGTGGATGATGTGGGATATATGGTATATCATCGCTAGAAATTCCCATATACTTTAGAATTGCATAAAAGATGATTCTGGTGTTTCTTATTTTTATGTAAATGCGGCCACCTGTGTCGTCGTCTGCTACATGAGGATGTGGAGAATCGGGATCATATTGAATAAAATGTTTAGCTGAATATTTGTGGTCTGAAAAGAATACAAGAGCTGACTTTGGCAGATCCTGACCGGGCTGATTAGCAGGAAAGCCAGATAAATATTCGAGAGCCCCTGAAGTGTAACGACGCTGATACGACATTTCTATATAAATAGAATATGCATTAAAACGTCGGTTTACGTAATCAAGTGACATCCAGAGTGGCCTCATGCTATGAGGATCGTTCAAACGCTGGTTTTGCGGCACAAGACCAAGGAAGCCAGAATACCAAGTTCGATCCTTAAATTTAATCAAAGCGTATCGAACACCAGAAGGCACCCTTCCATTTGCACCTATTTTTTTAGGAAAAAAATGGACATTTATGAATTTTTTTAAAACAATTTACTCTAGAATTTCATCAATATAATGTAACACTGGTCAATAAAGAATGGACAAGGGGTGCAGCGGGTAATGCAAATTTAATACCTCTGGTATTAAATAAGTTGGTGTTTCTTTACATGGGCTATAGGGTCCAATAATCAACAAATAAATCATTGGACCCTAAATCTTAGATAACAAAACTGGAAAGCAGAAAACAGAAACTTAAAAACATTGGCATCAAGGAAAATATTTGAATTATCGAATACAGTAGAACCTCGATTATCCGCCCTTAGATTATTCGAGGCCCCGCGTTATCCGAGGCGGGAGTCATCCAAGTATTCCGCATTAACCGAGGTGTATGCTCGGATAATACAGAGAATCATTAATAAAAGAGATGAAGATGCTACGCCTAATTTTGAAAGCGCGCAGTAGTTTGCGATTCGTAATTCCAGATTTTTATCTTCTTCCTTATTATCAGAGCTTTTGCTTATCCGAGGTATCTCCTCCCGATATTACCTTGGACAATCGAGGTTCTATTTTATAAGAATTTTGAGTAGCCGATTTTTTTAAAGCGCGAAAACAAATCAATCGATATCAAATTAATTACACTTTTTGGGATCCTCATGCAAAGCAGGAGGTAACCTGTCCTTAATGTGAAATTTACTATGTGGTTTGATGTGGTCTCGCTAAAATATTTATATTTTATTACGTTTCAAATAAGAAGAAACTTCACGCATGACTATCCTGACGCTTTCGCGGAAACACGTTCGATAGCTAATCTGCACTATTTGTTAGAAATATATTTTACTCACTTTTAATGTACAAGATACTCATGTATGTGAGAAAAAAGCTGACAGGCGTAATCTTCATTTTCGTAAAACAATCACTATAATAGAGTACAAACTAAAGAAGAAAACTGATTTTTCAAGGAATTCGTCTGCAAAGTGACACCGTGAAGACTGCTATATAAACTAAGATTTACAGCTTCTATCCGATAACATACTTTATTTACTCTTTGAATAAAGTGCGTATAAAGAGGAATAGTGTTCATCTTAGATCTACACATTTTTCTTATTTACAAGATTTCCTAATGATATAACTATCGCACTTATTAATGATTAGGATATGTTGTTGTAGATTTTACAAGATAGGTAGAAAAATACTAAAAAATAAAATTTATGTTTTTTTTTGTTGGTACAATAATTATTCCACGATTTAAAATTGCTCAGGTAATAAATTCTTAATTTTAACTTTTAAAATTGAACAATCATTTCTAATGTATCTTGTACATGTGCGTTCCTTATAAACATTGTAGCGAAGCTTTCCAACTTCACTTTGTTCTACCAGTTAATCACGACCTGGCCATGCGTGGCCTAGGATGGAAATATAGCTATAAAATGGCTGCCACTTACTCTTCTGACCAACGAACAACCCTCGAAGCTCGTTGATATTTTTTTAAAGACGCCGGATAGAGATTTCTTTATCCGATCCCCGTTGAGCTGGTCCTGTCATTATACTAAAAGAAATGGACATAGAAAAATTTTTAATCGGTTCAGAGACACATCGCTTATATTTGCCGGAATTAATTCCCAAGGTACATCTAACCAATTTGAAAATTTAAATACGATAATTTACCGAGACCCTAGTTGCTGGCCACCGAGAAACCAACTACATGCCAAAATGTCCACCAGAGACAGCCACGTTAACACTAATGCCGTCCAACGTTCTTTGTCACGTGTTCACACCTGTTTTTCCTAACTGAGAGACGTCGCCTCACTAGGCTAAGCTCAGTCTTCTAGCCTGGGGATCTTCATATTCCAGGTGTCGAAGGGGTCTTGGACAGTTGCACTTAATTACACTTAGCGACACAAAAACACAAGCGGTCACTAGTGGTCACATCGCGTTGAAGTCTAGTACTAAGGCTAAGAACACTAATAGAGGGTCATAAAGGTTGACCACCTACTTCGAAACCACTAGGCCAGCGCGACTTTGTCTTTATACATCATAAGTCTAGGATTCGAATTTCCACCTCGGTTACTTATTTCTACCAGATCGAAGGTTTCCCCGTGGACGCCTCATGGGACAGGGGGCTAGTCCGTATTCCGCTGTCTGGACCACCTGACCGTTGTAGTCCGCAAATTTAAAACGTGTTCCTAAAGCTGGATCTAAGGTTCGCGTAAACTCGGTTTATTTGAATCGCGAGATACATAGACCTTGTCAAGGGTCCGTAGAGTTTTTAAATACTGGTCAGATATTCTGCTGTTAGCTCCTTTTGACCTTACCTGCGTAAGAGGATCTGCCCTTATAGCCTTTCTTATTAGATCTCAAAGATGACCCATCTTAACTGGTTCTGATGAAACCAGTTCCACGCAATGTCCTTTAGCAAGAAGGCTATCGCGGCCAATAATTCCTCGTCCATGAGAAAAGAGGTGGCCACGCTGTCCTCGACCCTTCACAAGAAATTGTCTACGATTATTTTGGCCGTTAAGACTGACCTTCCAACCTTGCGCGGCTCTTGTCACGTCCAATTTTTTTTCGCTAATGTGTCGCATGGGACCTTCCCTGTATCTTTGAGCATACGCGTGGCCCGTAGCGTCTTTCGGTTAAAATTATCGCGAGCTCTTGGTCCGATCTTGCGCAGGACTATAACTCTCGTTCTAGTAGCACGGATCCAACCTTTCGTTTCCCGTGTTTTAATGCTCAGTGGAATGTCCCGATTCCGGACATACCAGTCGTTTTGGAGGCGTGTTTTCTTTATTTTCGAATTGGTTTAAATAGGCTGCGATGTAGTTGCTAGGAAAGGACATGTTAGCGCGCTCACTGTCGGTTTATAATATGTCCTTTGAGAACTTGCATATTAGTAGCGGTAGAAGAAAGTGTGAAGTAACAGGTGGTTAGTAGTTTTTGCGGATTTTGAGTGGAAGGTGTGAGTAGAGTGTGAGGGTGGAAGCCTAGAAGGTAAATATAGTTGTGAGGGGTAAATTGAAGAGTTAAAAATTAATTTTAATTGTAGTTGTGGGATGCAGTTTAGCTAATTAGGGAAATTGAGGTTAGGTTTGCAAGGGAGAGGGGTAGTTTTGTGATCACGAGTTTGATTCTTTATTATGAAAAAGGGTGATTCTTGTAGTGCTGGTGGATGTTAGGAGAGAAAATGGCGTCTGTAGGGGCTGTAAGGAGGGCAATTGTGTGAAGATAAGCAATATTTGGGACCGTAAGCGTGAGCGGCCTTAAGAGACATCTGTTGGCTACAGTAAGTACTTCTTTGTATGGATAGGTCACAGTTATCGAAGGAAGAGCGGCAGGTGGACAGCGAGAGTACTGGTTGTGTATATAGTAAATTCAAAGGAGACGAAATTTCCAACAGGCTACGACGGCCAGCTGAGCATGGTCTGGTGTCGAGTGGCGCGTCAGGGATAGGAAAAGATCGGAAGAGAGGAAACGCCAAAGCAAGGAAGAGAGCGTCTAGCGCTTGTGAAAGGGAGGATCTCTTAAAGTGGAAAAGAGACGTAAGGGGGTGATGGAGCGCTGGAGAATATGAGAGATGGGAAGAGGAGTTAAAAGAGCTCAGGGAGCAAATAAAAGGATTGCAGAGAGAAGTGACGTGGGCAAAGAAGGAACGAGATGATAAAATAAAGCAGATAGAAGAAGAGATTAGAAAGTAGAAGAAAAGGGCGGAACAAACGCTTAAAAGTTAGAGCAAAGGTCGGAAAGGGAATTAGTTTACAGGGGGGAGCGCGAAAAGCATTCCAGTAATATATTCTCCATTCTTCCATACATTCGTTTTTTGTCTCGTTCTTCCTCTTACCATTGCTTATTTTCCTGCCTCGCGTTCCTTCCTTTCCTAGTTTTGCTGCCCCTCATTTCTTAATAACTCTTCCCTTTTTTTATCTTAATCTCACCATACTCCGTCTATCTATAGGGTGTTCAAAAAGTCTCGACACACCTAAATATCTCTCCAGGTAAATATTTTTTCAAAACGGTCAAGGTCATTCTTGAAGTAACTTTTAACGAGGAATCCAGTAGTGACCTTGAATTTGACCTTGAACTTGATCTTGATTGGACCCGCCCCATACCTGAGTCAAGCCTAAAAAACATCAGTTGAAGTTTAAAGTCTTCCTTGACTAATGACATGAGAACAGGTTTGGACGTAAAATTTCCCGCCCTTTGATAGCCGTTGTCAAAAATAGGGGTTCCCATTAAAAAAAAAATTGAATTTGAAATAACCTTGAAAATCAAGTTCAAGGTCAAATTCAAGGTCACCACTGGATTCCTCGTTAACAGTTACTTCATGAATGACCCTGACCTTTTTGAAAAAAAAATTTACCTGGAGAGATATTTAGGTGTATCGAGACTTTTTGAACACCCTGTATATATTTCCTTTTTTCTTACTCTTTCGCTATTTTCCTTAACTTATATGGCATGCTCATTTCTACTTATGACAAATCATCCTCTATTCTCTCCGAGATCGTTCTTCCCTTCCTATACCTCGCACTTCCTCTATCTCTACTTTTTCATAAATCCTTTTTAGTACTTTTTCCACTCCTTCCTGCATTTCCTTCCCCTCTAATCTTATACCCTTTATCACTACGTTTCTTTTTCTTTCTTCCCTCTCTTTTTTCTGTTCTTTGTTATATTTTTCTCAGTCTTTCCTTCTCCGTATTCTTACTCACGCCCCCACTAAGATGCCGGTACGAGCTTTCTATATTTCTAATCTTACCTTGCATCTCATCTACCTTTTTATTATTAACCTCCTGCTATTCTAGTTTTTGCTCTAATGACTGCATCCTCTTTTCTAAGTTTTCCTTAACTTTTTCCCATTTTTTCATTTTTTTCCTAAGTTTTGCCATTTCCCGCCTAATTTCTTTCTTTAATTTAATCTTCAGTTTAATCTCCGTTTACTTCAGTCCCCTTACTATTCTCACCCTTCTTTACGAGACTCTGCTTTTCCGGCGGCGATCTGAACATTTTTGGATATTTCAAGTTTGAACCTAAATCGTCCTTTTCTTCACTGCTTCCCCTCTTCCCTCTCTTTCTTTTGATAAAAGCCTTAATTAATCCTACGCTTTTCGCTTCTTATCTCTCCTTTTCGATAGTTTTCTCGTACTACCCCCTTGAATTCCTTTCTTTGATCGAAATAAAATTTTTCTTTGATGTTAAACTTTTTGCTATTCATCAATCCAATTTTAAAGTTCCCGATTTCTATCCTTCCCTGCCTCTATCTTTCGTCGCGTTCTGGTACCTGTTTCGTCCTTCTCCGTCTCTACTCAACCCTGCTACTACTAACCCGATAAACCCAGTCATCCCACCCTGTCACAGATCTGAAACAAACCTAACCTCAACTTTCACACAAATCTGACACACCCACCCTGTCACAAATCTCAAACAAACCTAACCTCAACTTTCACACAAATATGACTAAATCCTAGAAAATATCATTATCCCCTTTCCAATTTCAGAATCCCTCAATCAATCTCTTTCATCGAAATTATTATATACACTTCCACAATTCACTCACCTTAAATTTCACTACAATTATCGGAACAACTCAGCATCCTCAATTCCCGCCACCTTACACTTTCATGCCGAAAACTGAAGTCTGAATCTTTTTTCTATTATTGGCACAAAGAAAATGTTTGATTAAACAAAAGTTCAAAAAATATTACTTACTTCCATCCATACGAACTCTATCAGAATTAATTAAAGTTTTTGACGATTGAAAATTTAGGAAAGTGCTTTCGTTGCCACAAAGTTAGAAAATTATCAATTTGACAAAAGCCCTGAAAATTTGAATCTATTATCGCTAAAACTTACAATTGAGCAATTATTTTTAGTTTATCAATTTTGAATGCAAATTCCTTATATATCTATAGATAATAGTCTTGTGAAGCGTTAAAATACGTAACTATTGAAACTTTAATAATATTTAAGAGTTAAAGAAAATCTAATCGCTTTTCATACTTGAGGATTGTGTTTTTAAATTGTACTCGCCTGAAATTAAAAATAAAATAATAGAGAATTCAAAATTGGAGAGATTATAGTAAAGTCAACAATGCATACAGGGCCAGCTGTCATAGACAACTGAAATTTATTAATTGTTAGTTCTCTTTTGTTAAAGCTCCTGCTGCCTTTAGGGAATACTCAATTTGCTGTTTTTCTGTGCCATTTTTTACCAGTCAAACAAAATCTTAAAATCTGAAATAAAGGGTTTATTGCTCTAATAATCTAGGGCGCCAGCCCCTAAATAAAAAAGTGGATCAATTGCGACAATCTTGCTAATGGCCAAGTTAAAAAAAAGAACTAACTATTTCAAAGACTATTTTCAAATGTATTCATGAGACTATCAACGCCTAAAATTGAAATATTAACTTTGCAATAAAATCCTTTCTAAACTCCATTGATGAGAATTATCAATGTTTGATTTTCTAAATTATCAAAACCATTACGATATAGTGATAATCTGATTTAAAATCAGGAAATGTTTTTTTTTTCATTTTATATTAAAATGTATATATTTTTAAATTTCGCCCTCACACAAAACGTGCGATTTGAGAACGCAAAAATGACCGCACACTGTGCTGCACGCCGTGCACACCCAGTGTGTACACCTTAAGTGAAAATTCATCACCTGCATCTTGCGTGGACACAGTGCTTGCGCTCTTGGTGACACATCGTGCTCGCACGTCGTGCGGCTACCGTGCGCTCTCACGCATTGTTATCTGAGGAGTGTCATGATCTTACAGCACGGAGAAAAATGGATGTTTAAATGTAGATCTTCAAAGGGTAAGATCGTCCAACCTAACATGCAGATATTTATCCCAAATATCTACTATCGTCTTAAAATGTTAGGCGTAAAAATATTTTTATGTTAAACTTAGATAATAATAAATAAAAAGTAAAATTATGGAGTATTACAATTATATGTTATATTATATTATGATAAGGACCCCATTGACACCCAACTTCAAATAAGGAAAGCTGAGGAAATTTTTAAACTGGTATACTTATACGAGGCACGAAATTCTTCACTAGAACCTGAAAGGGCACTCATCAGTTTTTTCTAGATGAGATATTCTGATAGAGGTCCAACCAATTTTTTTCTAGAATAGATATTTTGATAGGGGCCTTATCCAGTTTTTTCTAGACTAAATATTATGATAGGTTTTAAATCGGAACCCAACTTCAAGTAAGGAAAGGTGGGGATATTTCTGTACGTCTGCTAAAAAAGTTCCGGTGTGCCATTCTACCTCTGGGGTAATGCGACGCCCACTATTAAGCTTATTTGGTTGCAAATTCAAAATAATTTTCTAGGAAACAAAAACGCAAAATTTTAGTGAATTCAGATATGGTTATTAATTTGCAGTTTAAAATAATATTTCAGCACATACTATTTTAATCAACGTCTTGACATTTTATGTGCGATAAGCTTCTGCTTATCAGTCCAATTGACAATCTGAATACTTTAAGGTTGCCTATAAAAAGCGTTTAAAGAATTAGAACGCTTCTAAAATTCAACATTTAAAACGGGAGAAAAGTACATTTTTTTTTCTTAGAAAAATAAGCCACCAGTTCTTAAACTTTGACAATCTTCTCATTGTAGGATGATAATATAAAATAATTTCTTCGACAACGTGTTAGGTATCGTTGGATCGAGAATTTAGTTAGCTACAATAATAAACATTTTAAAAAATGTGTCCTTTTTTCTTAAAACATTAAAGTCAAATACCGACTTAGCCCCGCGGTTTTTCGTTCAGCAGATTTTTTAATGTTTCATTTTTTTTCTAATTTTTCAAATACAAAGATTTGTACCTAAAAAACTAAGTCTTTCTATACTATTGGTAGGACTTGGCAGTATGTGCTATCGATATAGCTGCATCTTGTGTCTGTAATTTTTAATATCGCATTATGTCGGGAGAACCTGCTTATCGATAGATGTGTCTACATAGATGCAGCATCCTAAAGGTCCATCCGCAAATCGTGAGGTGCATAGAGTATGTGTGACATTCGTGTGACAACTAACAAGGTCACCTTCCACAGAAATGTCTTTCAGGGCTACACCAAGTGTCCACTTCTCTTTCGCCTCACACTGTTGCCACTATCTCTAGCACATCACCATTCCCAGGAGTACCTTTGCGGCAAACCTGCAAATCAAAAGCACAAGCTCACTCATTTTTTTACATGGATTATCTTAAGATCTATACTAAGAATAAAGAGAAACTGAATCTAGCTCTAGGGATTGTCGAACTATACACTAAGCAAGTAGGAATAAGATTTGAGTTAGAAAAATGCTCCAAGCTTTATTTAAAACAAGGAAACTGAGTGGCATCTCTGAAGCCCCTGAGCTCATCGATAGAAGCGCTATACGACACCTTTGCGTTGGAAAGACTTATACATACCTGGGCGTGCCACAGAGCCGCATTCAGGATGT